>JWHW01033374.1:4141-16382 GCA_000931545.1 Papilio glaucus | reverse complement strand
GCGGGGAGAGGGCGCCTTCCACCTCCTTCAGAGGCCACTTTTATATATTTCCAGTATATAATTAATATTAAAATAAAAAAGAAAGTGGTTATTCGAGAAAGCTATGCTACGGTCTTGCTATTTTTCATTGAATTGGCGGGAGGCACTGCCCACAGTCTTTTTTGTGTTGTGTGTTTGTTGACCTAAGTTGTAAATAAATAAATCTTAGGCAAATATTGTTTTATTTCACCTGGATCTCAGATATTAAAACTTAAATAGGTAAAAATTTACTAATCATATTTTTACAATTGTGGCTTACACGCCTGGCGCGTGTAACCACACTGGCGGTCCATCGAGTCAGTCGGCAGTGCGGCTTTACGCGCCTCGTGTATTAACACGCCTGTAATCCCGTACTCACGTTACTCGACTGAACGCCAGCGCTGCAACAGACGCCTATCGCGAATTTTAGTCGTACCCATTTGTCAACAAAATCGCCGCAAAAGCTAAAGGGGACGTCTCAGTAATAGGTTGGTGTGTGTATTACTCTAATTAAAATCATAAGCGAGGAAAATCAATAACATGAAGCTGTAAACGAATTAAGTATATTTTCAAATTGTCTTTAAAAGGACCGTTTGCAGACGTCCGTTTTTTATACCGGACGACGGAACGTCATTAATTGGCGGAGGTGCATTCGGCGTACATAGGTCGATACACCACAGCAAATCAGGCAATAAAGCAAGCAAACAAGCTCTCTTAGCGTAAGTATTGTCTCGACGATTATTTTATAAATCTTTGAATAATTATTTTTATGTGCATGATATTTGAACATCAATTAATATTTAAAATTAAATAAAAAATATGAAGCACTGAACCTGAATTGTCGGACTTATTTCAAGGCGGTCTCTGAGAAGCTCCTGTGAAAAGTGGTCAACTGTCGTTATCTCTTTACACTTCTGTATTTTTTAAAGACGCGACAACTTATTTATTTACATACTTGTTAATCGTTCGCATTTAGCACAATCCTCTATCTAGCAGTCTTGCGGTGCAAACAAATTTCACGGCGTGCTCAAAAGAGCTGTAAATTCTCTCTCAATTGTTTGTTTGTGTAACAAACTAGACGAGTGGAATACCATTCATCCTGATTTTTGCGGAGCGGGATTACATGAATGAGAATTTTAAAAGTATCTATCGATGAGTCAGGCAGTAGAACGGATGTAGACTGTTACTTGGTGGGCGATTATTAGATGATAAAATGTACAAATAGTAAGGGAACAGTAGTGTCCGAGTGCGAGCTCTCCCTGTGGGTAGATGATAACGTAATGGAATTTTATATTTATATACATTTAAATTTATATATTTTGTTTAAGCTTACGAGTACGTTAATAAAATCCTATCTATCTTGGTGGCAACGTATCACTGTCAAAGTGTTGAAGCTGAAAATGTAAAAATGTTAATGAAATCAAATGTCAGTTCTTTGCGAGAATTAAAAAAAAAATTGTTTATTTCACACGCAAGCACGCGATGCCTTGCCCCCGTACAACTGCAATACGCCACCAGCAGCCCAACTGCGTAATGGTTCAGTGCCTTGACTCTTGAACTTGACTTGAATCCAAGCCGTGGTTAAGTTACGTACAATTTAAGTTTAGTACAACGTAAGTTTCAGATATCTCCTTTGATCCTGTTGTGAGACTTTATAACGCAATCCATCTACATTTTGTGTGTAGCGATTAAAAACGCAAGGGGGAGTGAGCGTCGATAGTTAAAAAAGCAATTGAACGTATAGTACACGTACAATGTTTTGTCTCAGCACGAGGGACAAGAGCTTCATCACTTTGGATTCACAGATCTTTAGAACATTACTTCATTTCTATTAGAAAAAAACAAATTGAAAATAAGAAGAGAAGAATATTTAATATAAAACCCCTCCTTATGTAAAGTTTTATTGTTTCAATTTAACTAGGTGGCGATATTCTTAATATTAAAATGTAATTACTTTTTTACTCTGATAATCCTGGACAAAGCACACTAATGAAAAAAAAATATCACTAAATTTCCTGTGAAATCCTCTTCCCGTTCCCATCCTTACGTTATTAGTAAAGGAGGGGAAGGGGAGATGACTAGATTTGGGCAGATATTGTTGACGTGGGCACTGTAAATATACTTACGTACTTATGAAAAACAGACAATGCTTACATGTTTGTATATATTTAATTCTTACGGTACCATTCTTGACGAGTGGGTAAAAAAATTCGTTGTATACATTCTTAAAAAACTTATTGTGTTAAAGGAAAGAAAAATCTTTGTGTGAATGTGTTTTTAACAATTATCATCAAAGGATAAGGAGTATCTCCTTGCGTATTTCTTGATGAACGCGGGAATAAGGCGCGAAAGAATAGTCATAAATTATTTACCTGTCATTTTTCTGCAGAGAAATAGCTCTGGTATAGTAAAAAGTTTATGTATTTTTGTAAAATTAATTATATTAAGTTAAAAAAAATATATTGGTTAAATTACGAGCTCCAGTGTCGATACAGATTCGTGATTGGTTTACGGCATTTTGAAACTGTGTGAGATATTTAAATTCCACGTTATTGGACGTTGGAGACGGCCACTTTTAATTTTAAAAATGAGAGATCAATCTGCCCGGTTCGTATCTTAAAATCTCCATCGTTGCCCGAGCTGTATGACCGGTTGATCCTAACAATGCCAGAGACCCGAGGCAGCAAATTTCGGGAAAACAAATAGAAATTCACATCTGTCAACGTTACACGTTCACTTGTTATAGTTAGGTGTAGACATCGAGGAAAACGACGACTTAATTCCAAGTTCTTCGGGTATTCTATTACCTGTCAAATTATGTTGATTCGTGCTGAGTCACTAAAGATTTTGAACGACGAGTGAATGCGGGAAATAAAATGAATGGGGCTATAGGTACAGTAGTGAGGAGTCAGAATGTGTCTATGAAGGCTCGTCTGGCAATACACAATGCTGTACTAGTCCCCACTTAAATGTACGGAAGTGAGAGCTGGGTTTGGCAGGAAAAGCATGCTAGTAGAGTTTATGCTATTGAGATGCGACCCTTGAAAAGTATGTTAGGCGTGACGTTGAATTATAGGATTGAAAATAGCGTTATAAGAGATAAGATTGGCTTAAAAGTGGATGTTGTGACTAGAATTGTGGAAAGGTATACTTCGGTGGTTCGGGCATGTTGAAAGGATGAATAAGAGAATTGGCAAAATGTAGTGAAAGTGAGTGGAAGTGTATGAGCATGAATGTATGTCGATGTATAAATGTAGAAAAAGAGAGAGAGAGGTGTGGATATATATTTATATATAAATATACCACTTATGTGGATATATATTTATATATAAATATATATCCACACCTCTCTAAACATAGTAATTATTTCAATTTCACTTAGGTATAACTACTCCGTGATGAAACATAATTTGCACGCATTTTTCCGGCAATTTGATACTAAGCTTTAATAAAAAGGTATCGTAAGTAGAAACCACGCCGAGCGGAAAATAGTCGTAAAACACAAACAGAATACGTAATAAGAACATGAATTTAATGGAAATACGGGTATGTCAAGTTTTATTCCCTGAGGAAGTGTAAATAAAAAAGTAATGAAACGTAAGAAGAAAAAACGTAAACATGAGTCTATTGCTTGTTTTAGTGACGCGTGTACATAGGTTTTACTGCTAAATGGAACCTTTTGTAGAACAGCGTCAGCGTAACTTTGAAGTTATAAATGGGTTAACTAACAAGACCCTGTGTGTGTCCAGATATAGCTGTAACCTACTCCTGTGCATTCATAACACCCACCATTTATGTCAACCCACTAGCCAAGCTTAGTCACTATTGACAACATACATAAGACCCAAGTGGACTCATTGCCGACTTATATACCAAGCATACGACCTAAGTCTGCAGTACGTTGTTTACAATAGAAACTAACGCAAGGTTCGTAAAATTTTTATTCAACACTGTCAAGTTAAAAGCCAAATAATATCATGTAAAAAATAAAAAATGATTATGTTTCTAGCAATTTAAATAACATTTGATCGGACTTTTGAAAGCTAGCTAATTGTTCCGTTGATCAGCCTTTCAGAAACCGTGTCTTAAAATGATAGTTAATTATTTAGCAAATTAAGAAAAATTGAGTGAGGAATAATGTCTTATGACGCGATGTGCGCATGTATCATCTGTCTACGTGAACATCTCTTCAAACAGCGCGGCATCAATCCCAGCTGTCAGATGGAGAACTTTTCCAATTTGATAAATAATGGAAAGGACCTTCTCGACCTCCGTTAAAATGATTTAATCAAACATTTTACATTTCGTACGAGAGGGACAGCACGTAGTGAATTATTTTTGTCTATCTCTGTCTTTCTTAACATATTACAAATATCCTACATAATATGTATCGTCCAACTTTGAAATTGGAACTAACTGACTAACTCGATTTTTAAAGTTCAATAAATTCCAATTTAATTGTTTACTCGCTAACCAGCGGTCAACATTCGAGACAAACTACATGATTAATGCGTTTAAATAACACATTATAAGAGTAATATAATTAAAAGGGATTATTAAATTTGTCAAGGCTTACGTATCACTTCAATGTTCACAAATAAGCCTGACGCGACGTACTCGAAACGAACGTAATTAAGTTGAGAAAGTTAAGTTTTGTTTAGAGTAATTGTATCAAGAAACTCTAACAGGCTATTTAAAGTCATTAACATTTAACAAGAGAATTTTAAAATTACCTTATGTGAATAAAAGCTCTGTTGTATGATAATATATACTTTAATTTCTACTGAATGTACACATATAACTTGTTTCATTGCAAGATATGATTGTTGTAAACAAACAAACGTCATTAACCATACATGGCGGCCATTACACTTTTTTGTTCACCGGTCACTGTTCTGTCCTGTCCTCACAATATTTCTCGTTTGTAATACTAGTAACAGAAATATTATTCAAAACTGTTCAAGTGTAGGCTGTACAAAAAGCTTTTAGGAATAATTCCGAGATCGCTTCGTTGGCCGAAACAAGTCGACAATTCAATTATAATGGATCGAATGACTGAAGCAGTAATTACATTAATTAATAAAATAAACGCCCTTCAAAAGTCATTATTCGACGTCATTGGTTGAAACGTATTCGTTTATTACCTTATTTATCACGAATCTTATAAATTAAACTTGAAATTCTTTAACATCCTTACTTACAATAACTTAGTTTGACTAATTTAATAAATAATAATAAAGCAGCCTTTTCTAGAATGTTCCCCACTGCAGGGGCACAGGCCTCCTCTCCGAGAGAGGGAAGAGACCGTAATCCACCACGCTGACCCAGTGCGGGTTGGTGGATGTCACATGTCTTCGATTTTATTGGTTCTAAGACAAGCCGGTTTCCTCACGATGTTTTATTAACACAAAGTAAAGCGCTTGCCTGGGTTCGAACCCGCGACCTACAGTACGTAAGTCGAGGCCTAAACTAATTTATGCCATCGCATTTCAGAATCCTGTTCGCAGGACTAGAGTTTTCTATCCTGATTAGGATTTAAAAATAGAACTCCCGGCATCGAGACGCTTGTCAGTTCCATCAACTGACAAACCATTTGAAGTCTAGCCATTATGTGAATATGTCAATTAAAAACAAAATGAATTACACTCCAGAACTGAAAGCCACCGCCACGCTTCGTTTGAAAATATCCTAGATAATGAAATCCTTTATTACTTTTGAATCGTTTGATTTGAGCAACGTTCAAACGAAATAATGAACTAAAAGGTTAACTCGTTGGATATTTACGAAGGTTAAATCCCAAATAGAACAGGATTTATTATTTCTTTGTAAGATGTAAGAAAACTGTCGCACAAGTAGGTTATTCTAACCTCCGACAGTCAAATCATCAGTCATACATCCTATCTTATTGAATCAATGGATTCATAGAAGAAAATGGACATTATACGAAATTTTTAAATTGATTTTAGTTATTTTTGATGAGTAGTTACTATAACATGAACTAAATAAGAGTATTTAAGACGCAACTAAAATGAAACGTCCGGTTTCTGGAAGGGTGATCAACATAAAAATTTCATAGCAAGCTGTGAAATATCTAGTTTTTTAAAGAAAGTTAGATTGATTTGACATGACTGTCAACTGACAATACTGTTAGTTTATTAATTATTGATATGCCTAAACTGGGCGTATGTCCAGGCTTGCTCTCTAGGAAACAGTGTCGGTATTGTTTATGTTCACATTGAACTGTCTAAACTGTTACTGAAGTCAGTTAGGGAAGACAGTGAAGAAATATTCGTGTAAAATTAGTTCACAATGTCAAGAAAATGCAATGGTTGGCTATGCATGCGCGCGCGCATCTGTTTCTCTCTGTCTCTGTTATTTTATAAAATCTTTCTTTCATGTAGTGCGTCTTATTTATTTGTTTAAGCGTGGTCGACTGGCAGAGATGCCTGTAATCGTTTTGTGCAGTAAAATTTATATAAATAATTAATTCGACTTTATTATCACCACAAATATTATTTAGACGTTAACTTTTATCCGATCACAATAAAGTGGACTTATGTGAACCATAATATAAGCATCATGTGTCAGTGGACTTTCCTAATAGCGTCGACTTATAACAAAAATATATTTGAGCAAGGAGAACGGCCGGTTAAATACCAGTAGATCAATTTGTCTTGTCATACATGGTTGTCGTCCAGTTCCCCTTGGTGGCACAAACCATTACAGACAGACAGAAACAATATAAAAACATAATACAACTAAAAGAAAACAATGTATAAACTGTATAAGTTTCGTGTTAATATCTTTCAATTTAAATGCTTTTCAATTGTTGAAAGTGACCTTGGCTATAAATCTATCACATAAATCTTCTCCCTGTTAGTCTGAACGGAAAGACGTGCGTCTGTACGTATTTACGACGCATCAAGAGATATTAAAAGCCCCGCTCACACGAGCTGCGTACTAGACGCATAAATCAATGAATCAGATTGAATGGAAAATGGCGGCAACAGTTTGTAACGCTAACAAACCGTTGTATCGAAAGCTCGCACCTGCTCGGAGTGATGTTTTGAAACATTATTGTTACAGTTATATGCGCACGAAACCAACTGTTTAAATTATTATAATAAATAAAACATTAATCATCTAATTTGTTATATGTTGCAGTGTTACTATGCGAAGTCTATACAATGAAGAATTTATAGAGAATTCGAGAAACTTTGTTTAGATTATTTTTATATGTTTACTATTTATAGCCAAAACACGCGGGACGTGTGTCGATAGCCCCAATGACATTTTCAAATGATATGTCAATAAACTTAATTACACCGCCATCTATTAGAAATTTATATCACTTTTCAAATGTTATACCATTAAATATACAATAATAAATATAGAGGCCATTAATCAAGCCTATCCTATCTCTTAATTTGGATCAAATTGGAAATCCTTAATTACTTTCAAATCGTCTGTCATGGTGGCTGACGTTCTAGCGTTGCCAAACAAAATGTAGTTTACCTTTTTATATAACATTTTCTTCGCTTGTAGTAGGCGATTTATCTCTGAGATATTTTTATTTAGTTACGTTTGATCAACAGTTTTTTTGGCGTGAATATCGACCTCAACTTCAAACCAAATCAATCGCCACCTTATCAAATGTTCTATGTAGTTTACATATCAATCTTTCAATCCCACAGACGCAAAACTTCAGAAGACAATAGAAAAGATTCTTCGACGAATAAACGCTAACTCAACGACCCGAATACTTTACAAGAACTGTTTTTTATGAACGGTAGAAGTAAATTATTTAAATCTTTTAATTATTTAAAAAACCTTTTTAAATTTAAGCTGGTTATACATTATGCTGATGTACAGATTATGTTATACCTATTTGAGACATGTGGACTTATCAATGTATTAAATTTTATCTACAAAAAACAATGCATTCTTTTGTTTTCTTTTATAAAAAATGAGGAAACTAGTTTTTGGGTTTATAAATAGGTACAACTGGGTAACAAACTTTACAAAAGATATAAAAGGTTTCTCGCCTTTGAACCTTAGTGGATTAGTTTGAGACTACGGTCCTTATCCGATTACTGAGCTTGTTGAGCCCCAAATATGGCAGCGGACCGAACTAAACCCGAAAACAAATAAATTCGATCATTGAACGCATCCCACAAGTATTGTCTCGGAGACAAATGTTTTTTATCTTTTCAAAAACACTGTAATAATTTTATCTCCAGAACATGGTCGTACGTATTGATATTTATGCATATTACTAGTGTTTCCGTCAGCTCGGAAGCTCTTCGTCGCCGATCGAATAATGCTAATTAATATGACTCAAAGACTGTCTAGTACCATCAGCAAAGAAAGTACGAGACTTACAAGTAACGTCAGACAAAATATTATGGCAATCTACGTATATGTAACATAATGAAAGACACATGGCATATAACATGTACCAGCTCAATAAAAATATAAGCCAATATGTGACATATTTTGAAGCTAATTTTGAGTTAGTAGATTCGAAGACGGAATGATGAAACTGCTCTCAAAGAAACGTAGTTTATAGTATATCACGTCTATCATCTTAAAACTTAACAGTATCCTTTCAGGATTGGTATAAGCGACGAAATATGTTATAGTATAGATGTATTTAACATAAGTTTACATGTTTACATGCTTTTAACCCTAGAATTACTCGAATTACTCGTTATTTTTTAATTAACGTGACACTTAACTCTACGCGTCACAACTATAACCATAGAGTTCTTCCCGGAACCTCACTAACCCGGATTGGGTTAGTGAGTTAAAAACACAACACAACGACTAAGAAAAGTACAAAAGGAAATAGATTCCGTTTTTGTTATATCCTTCATTTGATTTAATTTATTCAGGAGAAGTAATTAACAAAGGAAAGCGGTAGAAAAGTACAATAAACCTCGCAAAAAATATACCCATATCAAAAGAAACAAATGGATTAGCTACGAGTCTTTTTTTACAAAAATACGAAGAGAATATATAATGCTTTCGGTTTTTTTAAATAAGAATTAATTCTAAATGTCGGGCTAAAGGTTCTTGAGAGGACTGTCATTGTATACTTACAGAGAGAGAGAGTTTCTATGCACAAATAATTAAATCCAATGTAAGTTGACCTCAAATCTATATGACCAATCCTATTAAATAGAATTCAGCTTAGGTTGGACAAATGTCGGTTAATTTGAATTGCACGATGGATACAACCGCGAGCCTCAACTTGTATATGTATATACAAGAATAAACTGACTGACTGACTCACATATCAACGAACAGCCAAACTACTGGGTCTAGACATTTTGTACAGATAATTTCTATTATTACGTAGGCAAGGGTTTTTCTAAATTCATCCCCTAAAAGTAGGGGATGAAAGTTTGTATGGAGACACTTCACGTGCTGCTGCTTATGCTCTAACAATTAATTATCTAATTTCTTGACTTATTCATGTTACAACTTATTTTTTAAAGTTATACAAGATTCCGAACGGCAATAAACCCCATTCTGAATACTTTTCCAATTATTAACTTCGGCCGTGTGATTTGCACTTTTTAAAAGTACATTTAATTTAAGCTAGCCAGATAGCTCATTCATCCACAAATCTCTTTGTATCTACATATTACCGTATAAGTTTTGTTCTACCCATTTTTTTTCATATACTTCATTAATGATTTGGAGTTAATATATTCTTGAAACTGAACGTAGTTTAGGTAACAAATTCTATTTCATAAACTCTTCCATTGTCCTTTGTCCTATATCCGATCCGCTTCTACCGAAGTTAATCCCATTTTATTAACCACACACAAACTGAAGCACATCTGAAGCAGCCACGTTCGGTGCCACTAGAAAATGTCTCGTCAAAAAAAAATACAATGCACTCGATGAAACACTGGATGTGCATCGAATTGCTAAAAAAGTGTGACAAACACAGATATGATATTTGCAAAAATATTCAGCTTTCCTTTGTGGTAAAAGTTTTTGTTTTGTACGCAAATGCCGGGCTCGTACGAAAAATTGTTCTGAAACCCAAACAGAATACGTAAAAAGGACGTGAAAATTTTGATGAAAATGTCGCTTGTTCGGGTCGAGATTAACCGCCCCAGCTCACACGTTCTGTTTAAAGTTTTATTATACTTGGAGGTTAAGTACGATTTAGTTTGTCATCGACGCTGTACGTGCAACGTGCAATTGACACAATTCCATATTTATGTAATGATTTCAATATGCTGACTGAAATTACACATCTTCTCCCTTCGCTTCATTACTGAAGTCGTGCTTGTCTTGAAGTGCCTTCACTGATTGATCAACGAGCTGCCTACACTCCGCTCTATCTTCGGCTTATCTCCAGGTAGTCGGGATATCGATTCTCAATATAGATTATTGGACCAGCGGATAGGTGATCGACCCCGTGTTATTTTGCCCTCGACCTTTCCTATTACAACCAGTTAATACAGATTGTCCGGTTGTATCTGAACAATATGACCAAGGTGGCTTAGGACTCGTTGGTAGCAGGCAGTGGATAGTCAGGTGGTGGTATTCAGTTGGTCCAGAATGTACATGTCAGTTCTTGAAATTACACAAACACTCCTGATATTTTAATGACCTGCGTTCTATATTACTAGAAAATGTTATATTTATTTGCTCCGTACTTGCAATCATACCTTCTGAAGTTTAGTTCATGACATTTTACTAACGGATTGATATCGCTTTGCTCAATTAAAAACTACAAATAAAATTTTGATTAAAAAAATCTACACAAAGTTCATTATATAAATCTTTATCCTAATAATACGTACATAAATGCAAATGTAAGAATGTTTGTACGCCATCACAACTTAGCGATTCAACCGATCATCGTGACATTTTGCACACACTTTGTCAGGGGTACAGAAAAGGACTTAGCCTAGATACCTTATCTATCCCTATCGCAAAAAAACTTACCGATAGATAGAAAAAAAATACAATAATGTCGGTTGCTATAGCAATGTTACATGATTATGTTTGGACAACAACTTTCTTTCTTTCTTAATTATATTTAAAGAGACTTTCTTAATTATATATTAAAAGATTTAACAATTAAACACTTAACAGATATATCTAATGTGAGATGTATGCCGGACTGAATTAAAGGCTGTGTGTAGTGCCCTCATTAAATGATTATAATTTGTAAATACCTTTCATTACGTGATATTTTACATACATCACCGAACGCTCTATTTATTTTATCGATTTAAACATAAACACTCAATAACAAACGTAAACTAAATATTTCATAAAATTTATTAAACTGTTGTGAGCTCCGACAGTGCCTCCGCTCACGACTCGATTACGACCTAAGTAAACAATACAAATGTGGGTAACCTATTAAATACAGCATAAATGTGGGTAACCTATGAAATACAGCACAAATGTGGGTAACCTATGAAATACAATACAAATGTGGGTAATCTAAGAAATACAGTACAAATGTGGGTAACCTATTAAATACAGCACAAATGTGGGTAACCTATGAAATACAGCACAAATGTGGGTAACCTATGAAATACAGTACAAATATGGGTAACCTATGAAATACAGTACAAATGTGGGTAACCTATGAAATAAAGTACAAATGTGGGTAACCTATGAAATACAGTACAAATGTGGGTAGCCTACGAAATACACTACAAATGTGGGTAACCTATGAAATACACTACAAATGTGGGTAACCTATGAAATACAGCACAAATGTGGGTAGCCTAAGAAATACAGTACAAATGTGGGTAACCTATGAAATACAGTACAAATGTGGGTAACCTATGAAATAATTTACAAATATTGAACAACGAAAACTGATTTCTAACATTCAATTTTTTTCTATGTTAAAAATGTATTTCCTAAATATGTTATGATATATTAACACTGGTTGTTGCCCGCGGTTTAAACGTTATACACTATTTGTAGTAAAAGTAAGGCTTAAGCAAGTAATATACTTGGTCTAGTTATTTTGTGATATATCAAGTAAATACTTGGTCTAGTTATTTTGTGAATTAATTGATTATACAAAGTTACACAAAATTACAAAGCCACTTCAAATGCGAACTAAATCAATCTAACTTTGTCATAACAGTGTAAATTGTCCGTTGATTAAATATTATCAGTAAAGTTCAAAACTAGTTAGAAGCTTACAGTATATTACAATTGTTTAAGGTTC
>JWHW01033355.1:51827-90607 GCA_000931545.1 Papilio glaucus | reverse complement strand
TCGTTCTTCTCTGGTCCAGCCGGCTCATTCATACAACAGTTGCTGCTGTTAGGGTCTTCTAGGGTCGAATCTGCTGAGCTGTGAACGATACTTGAGAACTGAACTGCGAGTTGTTCATTCATAAGACTACTGTCCATTTCTTTATCTCAATTAGTCACCTTCAAGTTATGCTATGTAAAGATTTATTTACTAAGATCGGAATTTTGCAATGCACTGCAACATAAGAACAACTTCGTTCGCACTGGAATCTCGTATCATTCATTCAGTTAGCTCAGTTCGATCAAGTTTTGTGATGTACAGACATTTTTAATGTTTCTAATTTAATTTAATAATAATTTTGTGAAAACGAGTTGTTCTGTTTCTAATGTGTCCTTGTTGAGATCTAGTCTAATGTAGTCGGTAGTGATCGAAAGTGTATCAAAAAGGTGAAAAGTGTAGTGTTGATCTTTAGAATTGAGGTTGTGAAGATGAAGCCTGGGTTTTTCATCTTTCTATTTATCATTAGTGAGGTTGTTTGTCAGGGCAATTGGAAGTTTATCGGGAATCCATTAATTCACGCGTACCCCTGCAAGAATGTTAAAGATATTATCGTTTCCTTCGAGCCTGGGTTACCGGAGGGAAAGGATAATGTGTACAGCGTTCTAATCGATAAGAATATACCAGCGTTTTCAGAAATTGACTTACAAACTGATTCAAATGCTGTTATTAAAATGGTGAGTTTTAATATGACAAATGTTTATTTATATAGATTATATCGTATGAGAACGGAGGAATATTTGAGTCTGTGTAACATAGTAAAATTTAATAATAATTTAAAATTTATAATTAAGAAGAAAGGTTTAGTTGGAAATGATTGAAACGATTTAGAAAATGTCTCCAATTGTAAAGCCTTATATTATGGTACTAAGTATGCCGATATAACAATAATCAAAAGACTAAAAAAACTTGACATCGGAGTCGTAGACACTCAGAACTTTAAGAAACTAAAGCACTAAGCAAACAATTGCATACAAATTTATACTAACTTGATATGACAACAACGATCAGTGTAGTAAACAACTTTTTTATGGCCTCTTCATTACGAAGTTCGAATGAAATGCGTTCTATTTATATGTCAATGTCCCTGGTGCAAGCAAATGTCGACTTTGAGGTGACGAACCTATTTATTACCCCGACGATACATTTGCTGTATTTCTTCAATTACAGGTACGAGGTTTAGCAAAATTTCTTTTAGAGGGTTCGATACAATAATCTTCCTTCTAGAAGGTAGCAAACGAGCAGGCGGTTCACCTAATAATAAATGACCCATAGGCACCTGCGGCAAGCTAGTTGCTGATTTGCAGATTGTAGATGTGTTGATTTTAATAGACAAGAGGAAGTGATAAAAAGAACATAGGACATTTCCTTTTTCAATAGATACACCTCTCTCGCTTCATACATCTATGCATCTGTGCACACATGCTCTTCGGCTCTGAGCACTCTTTATATCGCCTTTTTTAGTACGTCACTAATCTGATCAGTATAAGTGCTCCTGGGACGCCCCACTTATGCACTTGATTTAAATATAAAATAAGTAAAGTCACATATGTGTGTTTTAATTATAAAAACCGTACAAAATATCCCATACGTCTACTGTTTTAAATACTAACATAGTATACTCTAAAAACGGGAGGGAAAAGGCAATATTCAAAACGTGTCTGCTTCACCACGGATTGGTTGAAGAAAATCATTAAGATTCTCCTTGGTTATCGTTAAATTATTTGAATGATTTAAATATAATATTATTAGTTAAATATTGTCAACCAGTCCGTGTTTACATGTTGTACGGGGAAAATCAAAAGGTCACACATTAAGTGCTAATGAAATAGACGGACAAAACTTTATGAAGATGCAATGCATAAATTATTATAAATATGTAAATAATTATGTGTATTAGAATGTCATCGGTGATATTGTAATTTTGCCTAAATAGTGAGGTAAAATGAAGTGAATTGAAAAATTATATACTAAGGACTGCTAAGTTGATGTAAGAAAAAGTAAAATATTTAGAAATTTACGAATTTAACTCTTTGTTTTGCAAAATACTGACTAACAACAAACTATAATGGCGTATTGTCAATATGAACTAAAGTTGAATATAAATTGAATAAACATAAACAGCGTAACGCTCGCCTAGAGTCGACAGACGCTACGTTTGATTTTAATACGGCCTCAAGCAAAATTATATTATCGCTTAAAAAGACAAACAAACTTTCAACAGTCGGGATGGCTATGGTGTAGAAAGCAAGTCTACCACCGGCTCAGATAAATTGTTCTTTATCATTCTCTTTAAATTTTGTTTTTGTGTTTTAATTTCAGGCGGACAAAGAAAAGGGCAGGCTAAGCGTCTTAGGCCGAAACAGCTTCAACATAAGAACAACTAATGGGACTAATTCAATTTCGTTCGCAGTAAAAGGTCCACCGACAGGGGGTCTGCCATATTTTGATAGTATAAAACTTAATTCTGTGGAATTATGTGCAAATCCACGTAAGGTAAGTCCATTTTTTGAATCCTCCTTTCTTCATATTTATTAATCCTACAAGTGATTTTTAACTTAAACTAGTTGGTACAAGTCTTAAATATCATAACCTAAATTCATATGGATCTTGGTTAAACATTAGGTTTTATATTATTAAAAAAATGACAGAAGAAGACAAGGTATTTTCCCAATCGAGGTGGAGATTTTGTAAACGAACAAACATAATTTACCATACATAGGAGACAACGTCACTGGAAATTTTGTAATTTTATAGAAATTGTGAGATAAAATGAAGTTAAATTGTATAATATGGATAGCTAATGTTATAAGGTAATTTGAGAAAAAGTCGTTTTTCGAAAATATTTCTAAATTTACGAATAAAAAGTAAGTGATATTGATTTTGAAACATAATACATGTTCTTTTTTTATACAGAGTTACATTTTGAGGCTGTCTGTGACCAAAATATCACTAAAATTATTTTTTAAAATACACTAATTTTTAAGTATTTCGTAGGGTTATTTGAAAAAGTTCGTGAAAAGTGCAAATGAATTCACTATACCGACCGTCACTGATCCGGTCGGAGGTGGTACTTGTGGGAGAAGGAAAGTCCTACACGCTGAGCTCATTGTGGAAGGGGAGAGCACAAAGACGGGAGATTGGCCATGGCACGTGGCCATATACAGACTGTATAAACGGGAAATTAAATATATTTGTGGAGGAACTCTCTTGTCCAACACCTTTGTATTGACCGGTAAGATTTATATCTTATAACTAGCTCAAATGGACTTGGCCAGATTGACTAATGGCAGGTGGACTAAGGCGGTGACGAAGTGGTGGCCTCGGGTAGCAAAAACACTAGTTGGCAGACCACCTACCAGATAGGTCGATGATATTGTTAGGGTGCAGAGCATGACGTAGACTCGATTGGCGCAGAAAAGATTGGTGTGACAGAGAAGATGCCTATGTTCAGCAGTGGGTTAGTACAGGCTGATATGATGATGATGAAGAACTAGCTGTTGCTCGCGGCTTCGCACGCATTCTTTCCTTATCTTCCTTGCTAGAATTTTCTGCAACTTGAATTCCAGTAGGTATAATATCTTGGAATACAACAAATGTCAAAAAGTTACTATCGGTTCCCATTGCAATGTTATGTTATGACAAGCAACAAAATTTCAAAAGATGTTGTCGTGTCATACATTGCCAGATCGTCTCCGGTCGTTTACATATATTGTCATTACTTCAAAGCTGCTCCTATTACGCTAATAATTTTTTATGTTTATACTCCTTCCTTAAAAGCCAGCAACGTATCTGTAGTTTTTCTTGTATTGTGGATGTTCATGGGCGGCAGCGATCACTTAAGACGACTCTTTGCTTGTTGGCCTCCTTATCCTATTTAAAATAGAAAAAACTTCGATTGTAAGGCAACTCGTCTGGAAATCACAAAATTGACGCATCAGGTGAACAACTTGATCGGTTGATATTTAGATCATTTGTCACATTATTGTACAAAAATCGTAAAAAAATCGCACTATTTTTAGTTGACTACATTACTCTGTGAGATTTTATAATAAAATATCAATTTTCTTGCAGAAGATATTGATTCTGTGAATTGTTTTAGCCGCACATTGCACATCGGTTAGAGGACAGACAGTTATACCAGAAACTCTGAATGTAGTTCTCGGTAAACATAACCTATTCGGAGGTGATGTAGCTGTTCAAGAGAAAGAAGTAAGTTTATTTGAAACAGTAACAGATATAATGAAAATAATTCCAAGCACTGCCTTGGCATTTGGATGGTATTTCGTTAGAATCGGATAATTACTCACCAAATTGACCTAAATGAAAATACACGAATATTTGGCCTTGGTATACCAAATCTACGTTTTGATTGTTGTGAGCATTATGAAAATAATGAGTGTGATTCAATTGAAGATATCTTTGTTAGCACTAAATCTGCTGCCATAAAAAACGTCTACAAAACACATGTCCAGCATTACATTATCAATTCCCGTTTTCTCTTTCTTTCTTTTCGTATATTCTTCTCTTTCGCACTCAACTGTCCTCTTTTTGGCGTAAGTTTTATTAGTTATTCCTCTCTGGAATAAACAATCTGATAAATTTGTTATTTTCCAGGTTTTCAAAGTAATTATACACAAAGACTTCAAATATCAACTAAGTTTGGATAACGATATTGCATTGCTGAAGTTAAGGACTGAAGTTACATTCACTGACTACGTCCAGCCAGCTTGTTTGTGGTCTGAGAAGTCGCATGAAAGATATCCCATTAAAGAAATCTTCGGCACGGTAAGATTTTTTAGATTATCTGTTACAATAACTACTTCTCTATTAACGACTTTCGTATATAGAAGTGTACTTTCAAGTGCGTCGAAAATAAATGTATTTTAATGGAAATCTTTGAAACTTATGATTGGCTATCTGTCTATAAAACATTTTGTAACTGAACTCTTGAACTACAACTCATCGGTTGCAGTTTTCAAATCGCAAATTCATCTTGAACTTCTTTTTTTTCACTTTTGCAACTACTACACTGTAATGATCATTATAAATAGTGAAATGTATATTGTTATCTCATGGAACCATCCGGAAAGTAAAGGAATTATCAAAGATATGGAATATTGTATTCCTAAGTAAGGAAAATTCCACAGATATAATTAATCGATACTAATATTATAACGAGGTAAAGTTTCAGTAAAGGATGTTCAGGGTAAACTCCGGTACTACTGATCTGATTTGAAAAATTCTTTTACTGTTAGAAAGGCATATTATTCCTGGGTGCTATAGATTATCTTATGTCTTTAAAAATTTCCTGTCACGATGTTTGTTCGGGTTAAATTCCTAAATTACTAAACAGATCGTAATAAAATTTGTTCACAATGTGTTATTGGTCCAAATTAAAAGATAGCATAGTTTTTATCGCAATTTTACTTTTATACCTCCCATGCGCCGGGGCGGGTCGCTGTTTTTCAATATTTTGTTTTCATGACTTGTCTTGGTATCTTTTAAATTTTCCAATACCTCAGGTTTTAATCTTTATTCGCAATAAACATTATATATATTTTTAATGAATAGATTAACACTTGACCCCAATTGTTATTTAAGTAGTGATGTGGCCAGGGATGTTGGTAAGCACCCTTGAAGGTATCCACGTTATAGTTGAACGAAAACACTGACGCTAGAAACAAGACCCAATCTTTTGCTAAGTGAACGAAGATTCAAATTACTAAGTCCCAACTCGATGTCCATAAATCTACAATATATCAAGATAAGCTGTGCTACTAAGCACGCTGAGCCCCGCGGTTTCACCTGCCGAGAATTTAATTTAACCGACAATTGTCCACGTTAAGCTGAACCTCGTTTAATACGACTGATTTTGTAGATCTGAGGTCAAATTATAGTGGATTACGGTTATTCCCCACTTTAGACTTTTGAGGATGAATTTAGAAAAACGCTTTCTTAGTGCTCGTCTACAACATAACAGAAATCGTTGTGCAATCATTTGATGCATTGATATATAGAAGAAAGGAGATGTCTAATAGAATTCGATGAGATAATTAATTCCCGCATCTTCTGTTTGCAGGTAGTCGGATGGGGTTTTGATCAGACAAATGAGTTGTCAACTCAACTTCGTCAGGCGTCGATGCCGATTATACCGGAACAAAGATGTTACAAGAGTAACCCCCTGTTCTACGCTAAAGTTCTGAACGATAACAAATTCTGCGCGGGCTGGGGAAACGGTAAGGATTGATACACTGACCCGTGTGTAATCATGGTGCCACTTCTTATAGGTTACACTTTAATACTGTATGTTATCACCAACCAAAGTTAAATAGGGTTTTTAAAAACATTTATGAACTTTGATTGATACATTTTTTTTTATTTATTGGACGATAAACAAGTCTACAAAAACAAGTATTAGTTATTACTAAGTCCACTTCGACAGCTTCAAAATAAAATAAGATAGTAATATAATTGTGATTGTCCTTGATTAAAAACTTGTTATGATACAAAAATATGTCACTAAATGAATTGGTTTCAACTGGGTCGTGGTTGGTCCTGAGCGCGGATATATTTTTAGTTTAGTTAGCTTTAGTTGCAAAAACATCGCTTCTAACTAAATTTGATCTACCTAATTTTATTTTGATTTTCTGTTAAAACTCTGTTAGTGAGCTCTAAAGTATTTTATTTTAAAATCGCGGATAATTCATACCTACTCTCAGTGCAACTTGATCCAAATAATCCAACAACAAGGAAGAATCTAGATTCGTATGCGTCATTAAGCGTCAGCGTCTGTAGAAGACACAGATTGACTCAGTATGGGCATTTGTTTGTTTCAATACCTTTATTATCTACAAGAAAATTTTGAGGTAAACTAATGACGTCGAAAACATGAAACATTGCTCTTCTACGTACCTAGGCTATGCCTGTGTCTCGTGCAAAACAACAGTAATAATGAGGCTAGGGCTAGAAATATTTTAATGTATTTAATTGTGTCACTACGCAATATCCCCAAAATGTAACCTGTACAATGACGATGATTGACTTTGTCTCTTTGAAGATTGACATAATAATGCCCTCGATCACTGTTCAATGAAAATAATGATGAAATTACTTAATCAAATCCAATCCATAGGTACATCGGCCTGCAACGGTGACAGCGGAGGTGGCTTCTTCGTCTTCACGCCAGACGTTCGTCACAACACCGAACCAAATCCTCCAGGCGCCTGGTTCCTCAAGGGTATAGTCTCTCTAACAGTATCCAAGAGAGACGCGAGGATCTGCGACCCAACCCAATATGTAGTGTTTACGGATGTTTCAAAGTACAAAGAATGGATTGAAAAGCACGTGCAATAAATCTTTAGATTATTAGAACATCTGTAAAATGTATTCTTAACTTGGGAAGTTATAAAATTATTTAAACTTTCGTGAGGCATTTTTAATAAGCTGATTAAATAACGGCTTAACTCACACGTATTTCCTGGCCTGAATCCGCGAACTGGAATCACCAGTCCCGCACACACTCTAGGGCCCCTACGGGCTCGAAACTAGTCTGTACATACACCGGACTACACGTGACTTAAGCCATTATATTATTCGCTTATAAGGTATATTACAAACAATTAGGATTTTTAATATGTTATTAATTTCGTTAAATGATCATAATGTATACTTGAGAAAGTTTTCTTTTTTATTTTAGTCTTTTACTGAATACCGATCAGTTACCGGTTATAGTATTGTCAAAAATTATTATGAATGATGGCCATTGGCCAAGCCACGATAAATATTTTATCGTGGCTTGGCCAATGTTTTATCATCATTGGATCTTAGTCTGTCAATTAAGCTTCTTTGAGATCATAAAATTTGGTTTTATTAATAAATAAATCCACTGATACGATGTTTAGTTTAATAATGTTACTTTTGTATTGCCAATTACAAAAGTAATGTTGACAATTTTAAGAATTTGAACAACTCATTCAAGGGTATAGAGTCAAAAATGTATGTGGCTGATAGCTATTTTAATTGAAATTTTAGAAAATCTGCCATCTGTCTGTATATCCTTGAATAATATTGAATGCAAAAAATGTGAAATGTATGTACCCGGCAACAGTTAATAGAGGAAAATCATAAACATATAATGTAGCATATAATTAAAAATTCAAAGGTGCCATTGACGTAGATAGTTAAGAATGAAATAAAACAAGTTTTGATATATATCTACTGCAATAACGAGCCTTGGGGCTAATCATAGTCGTGTTACAATGATCTCTCAATGGTTTCGCAATGGTTGATGTTAATTTTGACAATTCGATTATAACCATATTGAAAGAATAGTTAATAGGATAGTGTCAAACTCTTTCGATCACACCGTGTCTTAAAATTAGGTTTTGAGGTCAAACATTCTTTCAATGACGGATCGAGGGGAGTTCCTCCCCCTCTATATGTAGTTTAATTTATACATTGAGGGTCAGACTGTCTGTGCAAGTTTTAATTCTCATCTTTTGTCTCTTTTTTAATTAGCATTAATAATACGAAACGTTTAAGTAAAGCAACTAAGTGTAGTATGAGAATAATATGGGCACACACGGAAGGGCGTCGAGTAGAGGAGCGTCACGCCATAAGAGAGTCATGCCGTTAACAGTCACGCCAAACTGTCAATTTTACTGCCAAATGCGGTAGTAGATATTTCACGAAAAAGAGATCATGTAGAAAAAACGACATTGATGTTAAAGAAGTGAAAACTATTTCAAAGAATATTACATCTTATATATTCTCGATGGAGAATATATATGTGCTCAATTGAAAATATAGTGCAAATAATAAAACACGGTTGTTATTGTATATTGAGACTTTATTAATATTTAATTTATATGTTTCAATCAATTATTTTAGTATAATTAAACGTATATAATATAGAATGTCAATTCTTACCAGGTTTAATTTATGGGACTGGCGTTGAATATGTTAAAATCGTATAAGGAAAGATCCTGGTTATTGACCTTTTAAGATTCATCACGATGTTTTTAAACATGACTTTGTATTTATTTTTATTAATCCTGTTTTTCTTTTTAAGATAAAAAATACAAACTTTAGACATTTCACAACATAGTACGATATTTTTTTGTTTTAATTATTTTTTGTTTTTTAGTTTATGATGAATGAATGTCAAAAAGTTTAATGAATATAAATGATAATTGTATATGAGAGAAACAGCCGTCACAGGACGGCGGGCAAACGTGAAACAGTGAAATTCGAATTAAAAACCACTAAAAGTAGATATAAAAAATAATAGTTTCGTTAATAAAATCAACATAACTTTATTATTACTTTAATAATTATTATTGGAGGATGGAGCAGTGGTGGCTCAGTGATTTAGAACCCGACTTACGTACTGTAAGTCGCGGGTTCGAACCCAAGCAGGCGCTTTACTTTGTGTTAATTTATATTATCACCACTGCTTCAAAACGGCGAAGGAAATAATCGCGAGGAAACCGGCATGTCTTAGAACCAATAAATTCCAAGACATGTGACATCCACCAACCGGCACTGGGCCAGCGTGGTGGATTACGGCCCCTTCCCTCTCTCGGAGAGGAGACCTGTCCCCTGCAGTGGGGAATATTCTAGAAAAAGGCCGATTTACTATAAATTATTATTATTTCGGATTAATATTGTATTTTTACATATATTATATACTTATAATATAAATAGAAAATAGTCAGCAGCTCATACAACGTTGCAACGAAGAGTGCGCGTATACACAGCAGGGTGCCGAGAGGGATGGGATAGAGAGGGCTTCGCGCCATATGAGAGCGTAATGTCATTTGCCACCACAGAAGACGGTCGATACTACTATTAAGGCGCGCCAATAGATCTCATCAAATAGAGAAAGAGATACAGAGATTATTGAACCACTACATTAATCTTGTTTCTCATTCAAAAGTATTTAGTTTCATAATAAACCACTCTTTAAACATAAAAAATGTACAAGAGAATAAAATAGTAAACATTTGTACACTTAGCTGCTCTGCGATCTTTTGTTATGCAATCAAACCTGAATATGTTGGGGATTGTGGATCGTGGTGGCCTAATAAAATCAATAGACGTTTGCTAGAGAATACATTGGAGGTACTGTAGAGGCCTCTCTCTGGATTTGTGGAACGAGTACGCTGTCTTCCTGTTTGGAATGTCTAGAGAAGTCTAGGAATTAGAATGAGTCTAGGAATTATGAGTCTTGTAGTAATTTATAGCTTCGTATTCTGTTTTATACTGTCTAATAAAACTGAATTCTCTCCACAACTTTCCATATAGAGTTCTACTCAAATATGTATCGTGTATGGAATGTCGGATTTTTTATTTGATTAATATTTTTTTTTCGTAAAAACCAAGATCAAAAATATTTATTAATTACGAACTGGACTAGCTAATCTTACAAATAACAAAGTCCAGTAATAATCTGGTTTTAGAGACGAGTTGTACGAGGAAAATGCAAAGACAGTTTTTTTATAATGTGGGTATATACAATCGTCTACGTAAAGAAGCATTCTTTTGCCGTAAATAACACAGAAATAAACTTATCATCCATCAAATGAAAGAACTTATCATTATTTTAACCGAAAACCATGTAAAAACTAATTTTCGATATCCTGCTTTTAATTGAACTTGTTAACACTAAATTTATCTCTCATTTTTATTGGAGAAAGAGTGAAACGAGTGAAACAGGTCACAAAATATGAAGTAATCATCGCCGTCCGTGAGCATACGCAACACCAGAGGAACTGCCGATGCACTGCCAGCGTTTATGGATAGAGTACGCTTTTTCCTTGATCGGATAGGAATTAGGACAGTGTTCCGTTTTATATAAATGTCTAGTTGACTTTTTGTCAATTAGTCAACTAAAAATACGTATATGTCGTTTCATAGCAAGATAGGATTGTTGTAAACAAACAAACGTCACAATACTATACATGGCGGCTATTAAACTTTTTATACTTTCATCGGAATTGTAGTAATTTTCTGGAAATTTCTGGAAATGTGTAATAGGGATAGCTAATGTTATAGTGTAATTTAAGTTGTTTTTCGATTTTTTTTGGAAATTACGAAATTCAACGAAAAACCTTTGTTTACAAAAAACACATCTTGCTGTGAAACAACTTATAGTTATATACTCAAAGCAAATCATAGCCCATTTTATGGGGAGCTTTACGTGGGATAATACGTCACTGTCAAAAAATATATAAGTGGTAATGCCCGCAACAACATCTGTTGCATGAATGGGCCAGCATGACCGTTGAAATACCACGACCTCACACAAGACAGGCATCAAGCAGACGTGTGGTATGATGAACTGAATAGTGAGGACCTTTTTTATTTATCCCTTCCTCTATCCAATAAAGGTAGGCAACGATTAATTAAATGAATATCGGGGGAACCGCTTGATCGTTTGCTACCTTCTGCTATAGTAAAAAGATTTACACCAAACACAGAATAATACGATAGTCATCACTTAAATAAAGGTAAGTGAATTTCGGATGTAGAGTTAAAGGAACAACCCTTAAAGCCATTGATGGCTGTGCCAGCTGTGACTATGCATTAGGATGAAAAACTGTTTGATAACCAAAATGAGGCTGAATCAAGAATGGTTTTAATTTTTAAGGAAAAAGGGGAGAAACATTACGACGAACTGTTTGCTTTAGTACTAAATTACCAACTATGAAAACGGTATCCTCACACCTTACAAGTGCTCCCGTTCATTCACTACCGAAAATTGCTACATCAGCCATATTTGAGCGTGCCATCAACGCTCCACAAATTTAGGGAGAATATAAGCAGTCGGCATGAATAATATTATTATTACTTCTAGAACTAAAAAAAATGCCCTTAAGGATAAAAATAAAGTCTTAGTATAGTTTAGATAAAGAAATTTTAAAAAATCTCAAAGACCGACTTGAAACCCGATGTATCAGCTTATAATCCTTAAACCCACACAACCATTAATGAATTATGACTTTCCTCGCATCAGTTTATCAATAATAATTAAGGAGATTTATTTATAGAAAGTAATGGAGACAAAGATATGATGGACCTTTGACTTGTGTCAGCATACTTGTCGAAATCTCCTCGGCATTATTATTTCTAACGTAATACATTACAAGGAAACTAAGTAAAACATAATTAGACACACAAACAAATATGTATATGTATACTTTATGTTCATTAAATGTCTCATATAGTATGCACTTAACATATTTATGAGGAAAAATTTGAAATTTATAATAGATTGTGTTATCATCATAGTATCACTGCATCACTGCACGACGTGGAATTTAATTCAACCGACAAAGTCCACGTTAAGCTGAACCCTATTTAATATGATTGATCATATAGATCTAAGGTCAACTTACAGTGGATTTCAATTATTACCCACTTTATATTTTAGAGGACGAATTTTGAAAAACGCTTCGTGCAAAATTTCTAAGTCCAGTAGCTTGGGCTGTGTGTTGATAAACGAGTCTTTTAGTTCTTCATTTATATTTATAAATGTACAGATAATACATCCACAGAGAACGCAAAGTACATGCAACTGGTTTTTATGCGTCACCTTTGGTTCTGTCATGTCGCACGCAATGAGAATTTTTTGAATAATAATAACAATACAATAATAATATATTATTAAATAAATTAAAGGATAAAGATTATTAGAATCGAATCTAATATTCCTTATCAATTGGACACTCTATATATTGTTAAATATATACATAAGTATTATCGTCGGGTAATATGGATCAGATCCAAGGCACAAAAAAATAATTACAAAAAAGTGTGTATGAAGGTTTGATTTTTTTTTTTAGTTTTGTTATTTTTTAGAATTTAAATAGAGACTTAATAAAGAGGATAGTATCATAAAGTTAATTTGAAACAATAAAATTACGAGGCTTGTTACTTTAGAGTACGATATATTGTATCTTATTTGTATTAAGAATCAAAATATTTTTTATTGAACACTACATAATATCGACTTTATTATTGCCTTGGCTCCTAAACTAGGTTGAGCTGTATTTAAGGACCCAATGTGCGTTTTACAAACTAAAGGATAATAATAAAAATAAATAAATAATACAATACTAAAAAATAAATAAAAATTAAAAATAGAATAAATCAAAGAAAAATATCTTATGTGTGGTTGTGTATTTATATCTTATACATATATAGTAAATATCTCTATTACATATTACATTGAAATCGTTTTTCACACGTATTTTAATAAATATCGTCGAGCCATTTTTTGTAATTTTCCTCATATGATATGTTTTCATGCTTCTGATTTTGAATTCTTTATCTTATATATGTTCTTATGTTGTATGGAGCCAGGAATTTGAAAAGTTTTATGGCTAGTGAGCATTTAACAACTGGTAAATTTAACATATTTGTTCTTCTGCTTTGTGCAGTGCTAATTTTATTTTTATGTAGATATATATGATACTGACAGATGTTTTAAAGATAAATATAGTACTAGTAATTGTGAAGGCTTGTAGTCTCTTACATATATACCTCGTTTCATTGCAAGATATGATTGTTGTAAACAAGCAAACGTCATTTACTATACATGGCGGCCATTACCCTTTTTATAATTTCATCGGTAATGTTGTAATTTTGTGGAAATCGTCAGATAAAGTGAAGTGAAATTGTATACTATGGCTATCTAATTTTATAATGTTAACATGCGAAAAAGTCGTATTTGCGTAATATTTTGGAATTTACGAATTTTAATATAAAAACCTTTGCTTACAAAAATCACATCTTGCTTTGAAACAAGGTACATATATGGATATGTTACATATACATATATTCCAAGTTGAAGAAGATGTTTCTTTTATGTACAGCGTTAACACTGTGCGTAATTTATTAAAGGATGTTTCAATTACTTTGAAATTATCAGCGTATTATTAATATACCAGATACTTTTAATATTGACTGATTTATTACTTTGTCTGCAACAGATCCTTTTGAACTTGATCGACGAATAGTCTTCAATACCTCGCGTGATCTTACAGACGTGACCGCGTTTAACAAATCTATACAATTATCGAATTCTGAAAATGTTAATTGTGAGAATCGCATTATTCTATTTTTCACCTTTATTACTTGGTGTTTATTGTGAAGATGGCTGGGCGTTTGTCGGGAATCCCCTGTTGCATGCATATCCGTGTAATAATGTTACGGATATTACCATATCGTTTGAACCGGGTAGACCACCGGGTGAAGAGAATCAGTACAATGTGCATATAGGTAAAAGTTTACCTAAGTACACTAAAATCAAACTTAAGTTTGATACTGAAGCTGTTGTAACACTAGTAAGTATATGTATCAATAATTTTTGCTGCGTGTTTTTGTAGAGAATACATATTCATTATCCGTTAAGTGATTAAGAATTAGAACGCTCGAGTTGGGAAGCTTTAACCAAATCCACCATCTTGGTTCTGTTATCTACACTAATATAAAGGAAAGGTTTGTATGTTCGTAATGAATAAACACAAAATTCTTTCACCAATAAAGCTATTTTATCAGGGACATAAGATATATTTTTACATTTGTCTATCTCGGGCAAAGCTGGGGCGAGCTGTAATTAAGTTCTGCTACAAGGACCTGGGACTTTGTTAAACAATGTCTCTCAAATATCAATTTTCTTTATTTGTTATGTGGCATTAAGCAGTTAACGGTTTATTTTAACATAGCGCAGTTCATCTTCTATAAAATAAAAAAAATTTTTTTTTTTTCAGTTCATCTTCTAATGTTAGGAACAACGAAATAATAGCTGACAACTTTTATTAATTTTCTACGAGTGATTAGCGATCACGATCAATAATATAGTTTCTTGTGTTCAAAACATTTTCTTTTAATTTTAATTATTTCAAATTTCAGTTCGACTCATCAAAAGCTAGAATAACTATTGGCGATGACGAATTTTTGATCCATTTCTTCAATGACGCAAATTCAGTCGGATTCTCAGTAAAAGGTCCAGCTACGGGCGCAGTACCATATTTTGATAGCTTAAATATCAACACCATAGAATATTGTAAGTCACCACTAAAGGTAAGTTATAAAGAAATCAAAACAAATATTGCAAAAGTAACTGTTGTAGAAGTGGACCAATCAGATCAGGGAATAAGCGACTTTACAAACTACAAGCGTAAAGTAGAGATACTTGTATATCTACATTGACTTTCTGATAGACATATAGGCAAGAGTTTAAATTGAATGACTTACTCGTAACTCTAAGCAGACAAAATTGTAACATAACCTACACTTTCCTAAGTCAATAATAACAAATTTTATGATACAATGTGTTCTAAGTAAATAAGTTTAAATTGATCTATTCTATATTATTTTTATACTAGCTTTATTTATTTGAATTTCATAGCAACATTCTGAGTTGAGTTATACACTGATAGAGCTCGTAACAACATCTGTTGCACGAATGGTCCGACTCGACCGCTGAAATGCCACGACCTGAATGAAGACAGCCATCATGTAGAAGTATTGCTGCGTTTCGCCTGATGAACGAGGTTACGAAGGCCTAACTCTGTACCTTTTCCACTTCCCACCCTTTTCTAATAAGAAAACGATAGGAAAAAGAGAATATCCTATTCCCGTTTAAAGGTAGGCAACGCATCTGCAACTCATTAGCCGCTTGCAGATGCCTATGGGTTGCCGTCACTTAATATTAAGTCAACCGCTTGCTCGTTTGCCACTATAAAAATGTCAATACGGAATATTTTACATTATAATCATTGCAGGGTTATCTAGATGATTTAATTTTGGGTACAAAAGTATCCGCAGAGAGCCACTTGAAAGTACCTGACGGATCGTGTGGTCGTAGAAAAGTTGATTACACAGAACTAATTGTCAACGGAGCAGATACGAAACCTGGTGACTGGCCGTGGCATGCGGCGATATACAAAGTAAAAAGAAACATTATAAAATACATATGTGGTGGAACCCTTCTCTCCAAAACCTTCGTGCTTACAGGTAACATTTTAATTTGGTATAAATTCATCACGGGCTTGTCTGCACTTTAAGTAGGTTTGGCAACATATTGTCTTCTTCCACGCCTTTCTATCACTCCTTTAATGCCTGTGTCAATTTTCAATCAATCTTTTCTTCTGTTACATGCCATTCTTCGCTCCTCATGACATTCTCGTTCTCATTCTCATTCATTAATGAATGTTAGAGTCAGCTCCTTGAACTTAGTTTTATTCTAGTCAAGCGGACCTAGAATAAATAGTTCTAATTCTATTGTCGTTGCTTCTGCCCAGACTTGCTCATTGTGCGTTTTAGTTCTTGCTCTTTGTTCTCAAATATATTTCCCATCATATTAAAGGGAAGTCTATATTAATTGTTTTTGTAGGTAGTATAATTATAAATTACTTTCTTTTACACAAACGAATGCAAGGTCAAATGTTACGCCAATATTTTTTAGGAAATAACAAAAATATCAGAGATCAATTAGCTTATCTTGATGTACAAGTAATAAATTAAAATCCTGTTTAGTGAGTATTTTTGAAGTGTCCATCAAAGATTTAATAATAACATATTCATCATCGAATCCATTTTTTTTTCAGCTGCCCATTGCACGACTGTTAGAGGACAACCGGTCGTACCCGAGACTATAAACGTTGTTTTAGGAAAATATAATATCGCTGGTGGAGATTTAGAAGCTCAAGAAAAAGCTGTATGTGCGCCTCGCGTTTAGTTTTAAAATTATAATATACCTATAATATATTTGACATTAAGTCGAGGTATATTTAACATTCGAACGGGTCCAACAGACGAGTCAATTGCTTTTGTAATGTTTATCAAATTATAAAATCAAATATAAATGTGTGACTGTATGTAGTGACTGATGTGTGCCGATAGGTCCTCACGTATTTGCAAGATACAAAAAACTTTCAAACAACTCGTTTGTATGTTTATTTCTTTTTCTATAATCGACATCATTAATGCTAAGCAAGGAGATATGCGAATTTTGTAGACTTTTTTAATAATTCTCTCGGTTATATCATGTTAACCTTCATTATACCTGTCATTGTATGTTTGTCCTCTATAAAGTCCTTAACTATTAATAACATTGTAATAAAACTACCAAAAAGTCAACATTGTACGTCTTCGAGCTACATTAATTGATTTTATTAATTCTTGCATTTCACAGGTGCAAGAAATAATAGTGCATGAGAATTTTGCCGCGAAACAATTAGACAACGACATAGCTCTGTTAAAATTGAATTCAGAAGTGTTGTTCGGCGACTACGTGCAGCCGGCGTGCCTGTGGTACCCCACAGCGGTTGAAAAGTTACCGAGTAGAGGAACTATCATGGGCACGGTAAACATCACATTTTTTTAAATATCCTCATCTTAAAATGCCGCAAAAACTTTTTCTTACTTAAAATGTTTTTGGTTCTTTGTTGTCGAGGAGCATAGTGAACTGCATGCAATAAGCAGTGGTAAAACTGGAGCATAAAAAGCTACCTCTCCATGAAGAAGTGGTTACTTCTTCTCTAGTTCTATATTTCTTCCAGCTGTCAATGAATAGCGGTGTTCATTAAATCTTAAATAATCTAAAAAAATAGTTAATGTGAAATGTTTACTTTAATTTTCAGGTGATAGGATGGGGATTCGATCAAAATGATGCACTATCAACTCAACTGAGAAAAGCGACGATGCCCCAAATCTCGGAATCCGATTGTATTAAGAAGAATCCACTCTTCTATTCCAAGATTTTGAACAACAAAAAGTTCTGCGCCGGTCTTGATAACGGTGAATACAATTGTTTAACATTATAATCACTGATTAACTCGAAAAAACATATACAAAATTTATGATTTTTGTTGCTGTTGTGGTTGAATAATTTTTCTTTGCGTTCTTTCATTTAAAAAAATATGCGCTCACGCCCGTAACCGGTAGTCGGAGATCAGGGATTTTTATTTGGGCGATTCTGGCTCATCTCTCTCGCTTTTTATGCATACATGCTACGAGTATTCCTTATATATGTATTCTTTCAACCGAATATTGTCTGTATTGTGTGCGCACAGGTTTTGGGACCTGGGCACCCATAGAGCATCCCCGAGGAGAACGATGTCTGGACATATACCCCGAGATGGAAATTATTTTGCCTATAATCCGGTAGCGAATATCCACTTTACGGTTCAGAACGGAGATCCCGTGACCTCTCGTCAATCACCCCCCAATCACCGTTAAAAAAGTAGAAAAAGTAGCAACCTCATTTCTTTTGACCCCTTTCTATATTTAACGGGGTTAGATTTATTTATTCGTATCGCTTGGGAATGAAATAAATTAGACAGAATATTCCTTGTATTTATTTTTGCATGAAAATTAAAGAAAAGAAAATTTGTACGTAGTTGACTATAGTTTGCACATCATTATTTGCATTATCATAACATTATTGTGCTTGTTAGCTTCAGCGATAACATTTCAATGACCTGCAGAAATTATAGATAATTGGAATATTTATTATATAGTAGATATAATAAACATTACAAGTATAGATAATAAATTAAAATAACCATCAACAACAAAGCTGTATTTATTTACACAATAAAAAAATAAAAATAAAAGTACAATATTTGCGATTAAAATATCTGTCCAACAGAAGGCGCTCGAACATGAAACGAGAAATCATGTCTTTATTATACTTTCCGTAATTCTGCCATTTATTCACTACTATTTCAATAAGAAGTCTTAACTCAGCACATCACAACAGTGAGTTCTTTTCAAGCCACGGACTTCATTCAGTGACTCTTCAAAACCAGAGTTTGCCTTCAAAAGTGAGAAACGCACTCACTATATTTCAGATGACTTTAAAAAGTCACATACAAAAATAGACTCTTAATTAGTGACCATCTCCACTCTTTAAACACTATAAAAAGACCTACAACTCATAAGGTGTGGTAGAGTTCTATTTACAGTTGTGTAACTTGTTTGTTCTTTATTCCATGAAAGTACAGAATCGACATCTTTCTTTCCAGGTACATCAGCGTGCAATGGGGACAGCGGTGGGGGTTTCCATGTGTTCGTGCCAGACGTGACAGGGAGTGATCTGGCCAACGCGACTGGTGCCTGGTACGTCTACGGCATCGTGTCCTTGAGCGTTTCTAGACGGGACATGCCCTTGTGCGATCCCAACCAATACGTCGTCTTCACTAAGATCGCAGAATACAGAGGTTGGATTCAAAAGTATGTCAAATAATTTAATTCCGTGAATAAAATGTCAAATGAGCAGCCGGAAATACAACAAAAAATTTTAAAACGCTAAATTAGTCTTTAATTTATAACACAAACCTTACCTTTCAATTACATTAAGCTTTTGAGATTAGCAATTGAAGGAAATAAATAATTAAAAAGCACTCAAGCATGTACAGGAATAGGTAGGTAATTTACATATGTATATATAAATAGAAACATTAAGTATTCTTCAATTAACTACTCATTACTGATCAACTACTAATACAAAATTAGAATGATGTATCACTGGAAGCTCAGAACACGATAGAAAAAAATTAAAATCAACTTTCAAGGAAGTCATGAAGAATTAAAAAAGCTCAGTTGGGTGCAATTTTACTAAATAAAAGATGTCAATAAAGCTGCATTTACCTTGATTAACGCATTACAAGAAGTTCCTAAGGATAACTCAACGATAATTCAATTAGCAAAAAGGAACATGCCTTTAAAACCTCGAATAACCCCAGGAGTAGTAAAATTAATTAGAAAAAGCAACAAGCTACATTATTTTGTTTAAAATCCCTGATGATGAAGAACAACGTAGGATATATAAAAAATATAGAAAAGTCCACCGTCACAATAAAATAATTGAAAATCGAATATTACGAGCGACAGCTTAAAAATAATGTTTAAAATTCAAAGACTTTTTGTAATATCAATATAAAAGTAAGAAATTAACACAAGACCTATACAATAGAAAATACACCAACAAAATTACTAGATAGTGTAAATAAACAAATGTTGGAAAGTCATTGACTGATGAAACCTTGAGTAAACTAAATAAAACAGACTTACAATCAGCCAAAGAATCAGAAACCGATACTTTAAACTCAATGGCCTTCTATTAAATGTATTCAGAAGAAGTACGAAGTATTATCAGGAATCTCAAAAATAGGGATGGGATAAAATATTTATACAAGGATTTGAAACGAGTGAGAGTTTATACGAGCTGTGTGTGCCTATTGCTCACTTTATTAATCTTAGTATGGAAATGGGGCAATTTCCATCACTGTTTAAGGAATCAATCGCTATCCTGATCTGTAAGTCTAGTCAGGTAATCTGAACTCCTAATAACCGACCTGTATCCTTATTAAGCACACGAAACATGAGACCTTGAATATGGTTTTTAAGTATTAAAAAGATTTAGCTCAGCAACCTACTTGTGATTTATGAAAAGTATCAATTTCTGATGAGGTATCTTAGATCATATGTTTGTTTCTTAAATCATAAACCTTCTATAATAATTAACAGTCAATATTCTTCTGTCACGATTCGTAAACGGTACAAGCCCTCGCTCATTCGAAAATTGGCAAAATACCAAGCGTTCTCTGAACGAAGCAATCCCGTAAGCCGCCGCGCGGAAAATTGGAAAAGTTTAACTCTTCTGTCAAAATTGACATGAATTTAGTGAAGTTTAAAGAGTTTATGCCAATTTAATTATTCCACCATGTTCATCGCTGTCGAATTATATTTGTAAACGTACAAAGAATAAATCGATATATTTCTACTATAAAGTTTATTGTTCTCTTGCATCTTTACATATCTCTGTAGCATTCTTATTTACTACGCATTTTTATCCAATTACCTTTTTAACTTTTTTTCCTAATTTCAGTCCTCTTCCCTTTCCCACCCTTTCTTCATAAGGATAGGATGGGAACGGGAAGAAGATTTGACGGGGAGGGCATTAACGGGGAAAAGGAAATATCCTTTTTCCTGTCTATGCCCTCCTCTGTCCATTAGGTAGGCAACGCATCTGCAAAACAGTTGCTTGCTGCGAACAAGTTGTGGATGTCTATGGATAGCGCTCACTTAACATCAGGTGATCCGCTTGTTCGTTTGCCACCTTATTCCATAAAATAAAACTTTTTCTATATATGTTTTGAACGTTAACTCGTACTAACTTACCATTTGAACATAACGAAAACAATTACATATCACCATGGCTACCGACATTGTTAATGAAGGTTTTATGTACTTCAGGAAAAGTTTCACCGTCAGAATAAAAGGTCAACCGCATGTCATTTTCTGTGCCACTGATAAAGTGTGTGCAAAATTTCATGATTATCAGTTGAGTCGTTAAGGAGTTTGTTACGCAAACAAACTCACATTTGTATTTATAGTTGTAGTTAAGATCTATCGTATTAACCAGTCGAGTTGGCAATAGTCGGTTTACTTTCGTCAATGGCTAATTTAAAAGAAAATCAAATACCCACCTTGCAAGGTTATCGATGCCAAGACTTCGGTGGCTGGTGTAATATTGCTTATTGGCACTTCTATTCGTATGCAAATAGAAGCTATTCGGTGCGGGACCGCATACAGGTACGTAGAAGCATTAAGTGGATTACCGCACGTTGGGAATGTTGGGGGTTATTTCATTTTGTGCGATCAGGTGGCCTCGAATAATACACTCTTGCGTTACCCTGGCTTGGCTTTGAATTTAGAGAATCTTTCGTTGTATCTACCGGCTAGTAAATGTAACTTATGAAATTGATTTATATTTTGTGTTATTAGTCCCAGTAATAACATCTCATACTTAAAAATAAAACTATGTTTCTATAATAACATGACATTCTCACTCTGCATCTGCCTATAGATATAATAAATATGGCGTTCCACTGGGAAGTGTACTTGGCCCAATTTTATTCCTATTGAATATAAGTGATATTATTAACAATATTTATGATGTAATAAGTAATTATAAATGTAAACTATCTGCCGATGATGTTTCAATTATTGTGAAGTCGAATAAAAAAGATTACACAGTCAATGACCATGAGACTAATATAAACAATACGTCATCATTTAATATAATGGCTAGATCTCCATAATTTGAAAATTAATCTGCATACAAACAATTCAATAAATGCAATAACAAGAAATATAATTTTAAGCTAAATATACCAAAAATCAAATCAGTAACCCATGACAAATTTTTGGGAATAACTATAGATGAAGACTATATAAACTGGATATAACTGGAAATTACATATAAATGATATATCTGTTAGAATAAACAAGTATGTGTATGCCCTTAAACAAATCAAAATCATAACAAACATAAAAACATCTCTTATGTGTTAACCATGCATATGGTGCGTCAATATTGCGCTATGGACTAGTCATGTGGAGAAATAGCAGTGATCGAAATAGAGCGTTTGTAGCACAAAAAATTTTTGCAATGTATTAGAGTAATTTACGATCTCCGACCACAGGATTCATGCCAGCTGGTGTTTAAAAAATATGTCTTACTACCACTACCAGCTCTTTATATATATGAAATATGTATGTTTGTTTGGAAGCATAAAAAATTAATTAAAACATCAAATGATAACACTACTCGTAACCGGCAAGACCCTTGTAGATTGATACTGGAAGACAACCCTAGACTGAGTAAATATACTAAAAGCTGTCTGTTTATGTGTATTCGAATTTATAACAAGATACCTAATAAATTAAAACTATTAAATACTAGAATGTTTAAAATAAAGCTGCGTGAATGGTTAATTAATAGAAATGTTTATAGCACTAGGGACATCTTTGAATAATGTTCATAAAGTGTTTGCATGCTATTGATATTATGGCGCAACATATTGATCAATGTAATATTTGTAAGAGCTTGTAATATCGTGTTTTATGCAAATAAACGTATTAAGTACATATATTATTGGATTCCGGCGCATTCGCCAACTCAAGTTTCACTTCCCGCGAGTGTATTTAGAGCGAACGAGAGCAATTATCTTGATATAGCAAAATTTACTAGACACTTATAGCTATTTTGTTTTCAATTTATACATAAATAAAATCAATATTTGTATGTATGTTTGTTTGCAAACTTTGTTGCTAAATCAGATTGTATTGAAACTTTGGTATAAAGGTGTAACAGTGAAAAGGTAAAGGGGAAAAGTTATGGCTCAAAGATTCTATTGACGTTAAAAAAAAAACGATTTTGATGACATTTTTACGCAATGCTTTGATAATATTTTTGTATATTTGAAGAGATTTCAATAAACAGGATGTTTATTGAAATAACAATTGATTTATGTACAATTTATAAAATATGTTGCCTTGGTGTAGGTTGAGGATGAACGACAAAAACAAAAACGATCGCCAAAACGTGGAAATTACAGATAAATGAAATGAAATTTGTTCTTTTTCTATATCTGTCTGTCCGGTTGTACATAAATAGTCGCTCAATTTTACGTAGACATATATGTATATATTGTTTCACAGCAAGATGTGATTTTTGTAAACAAAGGTTTTACGTTAAAATCCTTAAATTCCAAACTGTTTTCGAAAAACATTTTTTTCTCAACTTACCTTATAACATTAGCTATCCATATTATACAGTTTCACTTCATTTTATCTCACGATTTACACAAAATTACAATATTTCCGATGTAATCATTAAAAGTGTAATGGCCGCCACGTATGGTAACTTATATTTGTTTGTTTACAACAATCATATCTTGCTATGAAACAAGGTATAAACACTTCTTCACTTTACGTGACATTGTAATGCTTAGTACCATTACAAATAATAACGTGTTTGTTATTCTTTGCTTGCTTTCATCAAAATCCATTCAATAGTTTTTACGTGAAAAAGTAAAAGTTTTTAAGTACAACCGTCATTAAGCCAAACAGCATGTCATTCTTACCTCACTTTAAAACAACCAATTCGATATTGGCGTCAATAAAGCATGCATCGTGATTTCTTTTTCTCTTTCTACCCCTGACTAAATTTAAATAACTTAGCCTTTCAGCAGCCAACACGAATATTCATAAGATATTCATAATTAATACTTAAACTTTAACTTAAACAACATGAAGTAAGAAAGTCGCGATGTTTGTCCGACACTCAATTATTTTAGAAGCCCATTAGGAGGCTTTCGTCTTTTGTTTTGAAATCATTGTCTGAAAACTTAGATTAATTTAACTTAATTATTCTCAAACTCAATTCGAAGTTATGAATAAGCAATTAGGTGTATCGTTGCTTAAAATTTATTATTATTTATATGAATATTAATATGAATTTTATGAACTGTCCGATGGGTATATTCTGCACAAGTTGGTAAATTTCTCACAAGCTTTCAGTGTGATTTAATGTATGTTTATCGGAAAATAAAATTAGTATTCAATGTTCACATACTAGTATTCACGTGTATTGTTAATATAATATAATAACATGAGCGATAGATTGATTAGCGACATACTAAAGGAAGGCGATAAGGAGTACCCGTAACCGACGAGCATATTTATGTATGGATGTAGAAACAGGAGAGGTGTCCCAGGAGCTTCACATGTAAATGTGTAACGTCCCTCTGGGCTTGTTTTTTTATTCAACTTTTTTACCTTAAGAAGTTTATTTAATAAACTTAGAGTTGAACTTATAACTAAAGCACCCACATGATTCCACCGAGCGCGACAAAGTTCCATAATCCGGTAATCCGATTTACACATGCGACCGTTTCACATGAAACGTGCCCGTTTTACATACGAATGGGATCATGGTGTAGTTAGAGGACGAAGTACGAACTTGGTCGCCAGTTGCACACTTTGTTACCGTCGCATCTTCCATAATTTAATTCTATATATTCTATTGAATTCTAGACATCCAATCACCAAGTATCTTAATTTAATATGTGAAAAACCAATCAACAACACAAAGATCACGGATATTAAAAATTTGAGAATGAGATTAAAATAATTTCAACCAAAAGATCAACATCAAAAATTATCTACTTACCAAGTCAGTATAAATTATTCATCACAGGGAATTAACATCGGATGGTAAAGAGACACTTTCCAATTTAATTAACATACTTTTATCAGAAGATGTCACATTATTAATTATTAGTTTTTGGTTTTATTTTTAAAAAATATCTACACAACTATTAAATATGTTATTGACAATATTAATTTCATTAAATACATTAAATTCACTATATATTGGAATTCTTTTGTTAACTATACTTTTTAGTTGTCATCGCGTGGATGTAAATTTGACAAGGTCCCAACTCAGTATCAACTTGCGGGGTAATACAAATTTTAGTTTTTTTTTCACATATGAAAGAAGATGACAAACGAGCAAACAGTAAGCCAGATATTAGCCTCTAAAGGACGATCATAGCTTATGCGAGACGATTCAGCATACAAGAACCTGCGAAGCTCATACGACGATTTGTAAAAACAGCTGGAAGGAGTTGAACACACGTATTAGATACGTCGCGTCTAATTTTTGTGCGAGAATCAAGTTACACGTTGTTGTTGTTGGACGTTGGGGAGGGCTGTATTATACGGGCAGAAGACTTCCTTGTACATTCTAACAGAAGGTGGTCAGGCCAGATAAGCACTTCGTCAAAGATGCCTAAAATAGCTCCTATAAACCACATTTTTAATATATCTATTCCCGAAATTGCGTACGAGACTGATCCCAAAGGTGTAGAAAATAAAAGACAATTTGAAACAATTGAGAGGGATATCAAAAATCTAAAAAAGAATAATTAAGCGAAAGACTGTGTATTTTTGTTACATGAGTAAAATTATCATTCATAACTAACCCTTTATAATCATATAAATATAATGAGAATATTATATTTATCTTGTAATCGTCATCTCACGCACCCATGTTAGCTTAGAATCTCAACTAACCTTTCTCCCCCGGGAGCATGTACGGATCAATGACCGTACAATAGTTTTACTTAGGTCATCATAATTGCGACACTGCGCAGTATTGTGCGATCATTTACGCGTATGTAATAAATTTCAGTAAGCAACTGTTCGTCATACCGCGCGGTCTTACTCATCCTATTCACCTCATCCTACTCATAGTATTTTATCATAAAAATACACTTTTATAATCTTAAGTAAATTCTTAAGTAGAGGTTTATCTTTACCTCACCCCTACCCCGAACAATTAGAATAGATATATAACAAATAAAACTAATTATTTCGCATTTATTATTTGAAGTCGTGTGTTCGTTTGTTAATACGAACCGAAACAAATCTGAATAATGAACGTATTGAATTTATTTGTGTGAAGTAAAAACTTATGATAATTTTATTAATAAATTCTCGTATATCGTCATAGTTACATATTAAGCAAACAATGAATTTTTCATTGACTAAAGACCTAAGGGACTGTCTGTAGACTGTATGTTCTAATTTTGTGGAAATCGTGATAAAAAATGAATTGAAATTGTGTAATATGGAGAGCTAATGCTATAAGATAAGAGAAAAAGCTTTTTTTTAATTTACGAATTTTAACGTAAAGTCATTACTTTGTCACGTCTATTAGTAATGACGATAGATGTAACAGGGACAAATTAATTAGATAAAAGTAATAAAAAGGATTCTTTTTTGTACAGTCAGTTCGCAGACTTGTTCGCCATTATACGATTTCTGACAACAATGAAAGCAGTCGTGGTTTTTGTGATTTGCTTTTTTATTAGTAAGTTTATTGTGTATTTTGACAGTTGTACATCTCTATGTATCTATCATTAATTATCTAATTTCAGATTTGTTTCTACAGTAAGCGACATAGCTCTTGTATATGCGTTAGTCTCGTTAGATTATTTCATGACGTAATTTTTGTTCTACAGTGTACAAGAAGGCCCCTTTGACGTTCTAAGACTGAGTCCGATGAGGTCAAAGCGGTGATCTTCTCACCTCATTGTTCATGATAAGTATATTTGATAAAAAGAACATGTATTTCTTTAATGTTACAGACAACAGTGTAGCCCACAATGAGTTAACTTCTAACGCAGCAGCAAAAACGTTGACGACCAATTATGAGTCGTACTTAGACATACTGAGAAAAGATTTAGTATCGCACAGCTGGACAGAAGACGAAAAGCCTTGTTTGAATCAAATATTGAAAACAATCGACAATGTTAAAAACGCAACCCTCTGGGCAACTTGGAGTAAGTATTGAAGAGCTTTATTTATAGGTAGGTGGAGTAGGAGTAGGTAGGCAACAACGGCACGAACTCACATCAGACAGGCGTGACGTAGAAGTATTCTGATTTTCATCTTATGAGTGCGGTGCCGGAAACCTAATTCTGCTTCCTCCTCTTCCTCTCCCCGTGCATTTCTAATAAGGAAGGGATGGGTTGGGGGACAGGTTTGAGGAGGGTGGAGGGAATATACTTTCGAGATTGGTTAGTAAATTGAAGTGTAGTAAAAATGAAAAAGAAAAAATTCATTAATTAAAATACAAACGCTTAAATTGGTACCGAAAAAGAGTACACCAAAACAAATCTTACGAAATAATCAACGCTATATACTGTTTTATATATGCACATCTTGCCTTTATGGTCTATAGCAACTGCTTTAAGTACAAATTGTAAATACTGCATATCTAGATTTTAGACATGAGTTTGACACAGTAGATTTAACTTTTACTAAATATGTTTCAGCTACAGTGAGCACGTTTTAGTCGGTAGCTGGGTTTGTTATCAAATCTCCTTATTTACGTAATAATTTATATAGTAATTGTTATTAATAGAATTTTTATAGTAATATAGATATGGTGTACCTAGGGGCTTGCTCGTTAGCCCCATATTATTCTTACTTTTTCTTCAATTTTTTTAATGAAATTAATGTAATACAATCTTTTCACTTTCGTTTTGTGACTGAAAACTAAAATGCCAATTTACTGTCTCTAAATTTACCCATCGAATACTAAAGTAAATTGATATTTTTATTAGTATGGGACAGCATACAGTTACCGGTTGGGCAACTCTACGGATCCAAAGATCATTTTGGTAACTACGATCAATGCTTGAGTGAAACAGTCGGTGATTCTTTTTTGCCATTTCGAACACAATACTGCCAGACGAACATCGTTTGGAGACCCGCTAAGGAAGCCGAAATCTATCATGATAACATCGATCCTTACGCGTCAGTCGACAAATATATGCAAGTAAGTTAAAATGTTAAATATGATGACGTTATTGGTATAGTGGTGGATAGGGTAAGCATAAAATAAGAAGATAAAATAAGCATTTTTGCTAATGTAAGTCTATTTCGACCCTTTCGAATGGGATATACCTGATAATACTATTGGTGGGGATAATCCTTAGATTTTCTATTTATGATTTAAACTCTAAGAGCTTTAAATTATCTTTTTTTACTTTTAAGTCACGAACAAAACTTAATTTACGATTCAACACATTAAGCTGGGGAGTCTGTGTACCTGAAAGATGTGAACGTAAATCAGTGAAGACGTTTGTAACCACTCTTTTAAAACAAAGTCATCTTGGAAATCTGAATACTTCTTACGATGTAACAGTAGCAAACTGTGAACCTGCAGGAGAGGTCAAAAAACATGTGGATGGACATTATTACGTTATGTAAGTATTATTTTTTTATTTAAGTGATACATTAATTTTAAGTTTAAAATAAAAGCTTAAGAATGGTTTAAACAAAGGAAAAATGTATTTCTTTTTAGATACCTAAGCACAAATTCAGACGCCTTAATTTTCTTTTAGAATCAAGCATCCTCTTTGACCAACTTCATTATAGCGAAGATATTTATAAACCTTTGTCATTTAGTTTGTTTTCATTTTTAGAATTGCCGCATTAATAATGGTAGCACTAGTTTCATCAAGTACAATATACATGTCTAAACAAAACGAAGTAAATTCATCTTCATGCGGTAAGTTAAAAATGTATTAATCTGGTTAAGAAAAAAGCTCCGATTTCAAGGGATTGCTTCGCAGTGAAATCTCGTCGTCGTCGTTTGTCCACTGCTGGACGTAGGCCTCCCCCATTGATCGCCACAAAGATCGATCCCCTATCATCCTCATACAGTGGGCTCCAGCAAGTTTGACCAGATCATCGTGTGGGAGGCCTACCAACGCTGTGTCGACCTGAACGTGGCCGCTACTCTAGGACCTTTCGGCCCCATCGGCCATCCGTTCTGCGCGCAATGTTTTCGACCCATTGCGACTTAAGGTTTGCAATTCTACGGGCAATGTCGGTTACCTTGGTTCTACTGCGGATCACATCATTTCTGATACTATCCCGCAGAGAGGCTCTGGGCATTGCCCTCTCCGTTGCCCTTTGAGTGACTTTGAGCCGCCTAATAGTGCTCGCAGTGAGGGGCCAATAGACACCTGCAACAAGCTAATGAGTTGCAGATGCATTACCTACATTTAATGGATAGGAAGAAGATAAACAGGAAATACTATATTTCCAATTCCATCTTCTTCTCCTTTCCTTATAAGGAAATAATGGAAAAGGGAAGAGTACTGAAATTAGGACTCTGGCACATCACTCAGCAGACGAAACGCAGAATACTTCTACTTATGCCTGTCTTCTGTGGAACGTGTTGTTGTTGAGTTGTTGTTGATGTTGTTTTTGAGGGCTCTTACTCAATAAATTTACTACAATTGTACTGACAAGTTATTTATGGGTACATTTATAATTACAGTAAGAAATATATTGAAATGCTTTTGTTTTAAGAGGAACACAAAAGACTTCTTGTATGTTAACGAAAATGATGTCAAGGTACTGCACGGCATCAGATTTCTGTCGTGCTCTCTCATTGTACTTGGTCACTCATTTGCGTCGATCTTATTGGTTTCGGCAGGAAATGGATTAGACCAGGAGGCGGTAGGTGTCTATTTAATAGTTTTTTTTTTTGTGGAAGAAGGTGGCAAACAAGCAAGAGGTTCACCTGATGTTAAGTAACCTCTACCGATAGACATCTGCAACTAGCTAATGAGTTGTAGAAAATTGCAGAAATCTTCCTTCTCTTATTCCTCCCCTCCCTCGTTCAATCCTAGGCGAAGAGGATCGACTTCGGGCCTCCACCACCTCACCCATCAGACGCAGAAGCATAAAATACACCTACTCCCCGCCTATCTTCTGTGAGGTCGAGCCGGCCTTCTCGTGCGTTAAATGTTGTTTTTGCGTGCTCTACCACTGTAAAGTTGCCGTATTCAAAACCAGTTCAGAGAGACATTGTACTATTCGCAATCATATGCACCTCCAAAACAGGTGAAAATAAAAAAAAAACTGGATGCAAAAAAGATGTCTGTTGATGTGTCCTCGAAAACAAGAAAATATATTCATATAGATAAGTACAAAACGCATTGATTTATTTATTTATTTGATATGGTTCATCTAAGAAATTACATGAATTAGTTTCACAGTATACATTATATCGAACCTATGTAATAAGTAGCATGTAATCTCAGTTACAGATAAACACAGCGCACATGAAGTATATAAACAAAATTATAAAAAAAAAAAAAAACGAAATCAGGGAACACAAAAAAACTATGCAACAATATTAGCTATAAACTACAATAATACGTGAAATTCGATACAAAAACGACTAATTAATACACGTGACGGAATATAACATTCAAAATATTAGACATCTGCGACGGAACTAGGATTCAACATCCTAACGATTTTGGACTTATATACTGATAGTTTGTCATGGAATATATCAATAGTACTGTCTTTAATTATAAATTCTTTTAATCTAGGAATAAGACAATGGTGATTGAGGATAGACTGTGAGTGGCGCATCAAGCGATGTGAAACATCAAAGGAGAAACAACTAGTTCTGGATTATCAAATAAATTATTTAACATCTTGTATAAGAATGTCCTGTATCGTGCGTCTGTCGGACAATTGATCTTTAAACGCCTGAAGAAATCATTATAAATCACAATTATGGACCACCTCGGTCACATCAGTTTTCGATAACAAAGTACCGCGTCAAAAATTGGTCCCTTCGTTTGGTAGGTACAATACCACAAACAGACGCACAGATACACACATTAAACTTATTGCCCTCTTGTTGGGTCGTGGGTTAAAAATGGGGGTTGAAAATAATATAATTTGAACATTTTTTTTTCAGCTATTCAATAGTTACGGATCATATGTAACGGATCTAGCAATTGTTGTGGACACGTTCTTTATACTGTCCGGTTTCTTAACGATACGAAACAATAACACAACACGAACCATTCTAGATGTTGCGAAATTCGTAATAAAACGATACTTTAGGTAAGAAACTTATGATGAGCCTTTATATATATTAGCCTAAAAACTAAAAATGTTGCCCGAAGTTAACATTCCACGCGGATGAAGTCGTAGGCACAGCTAACTAGCATATGTGCTTGTTGCTCTACGAACACAGAGATTTGTTACATCGACTGCTTAAAAATACTACAATATCCTACTAAATTAACATTTTATTGGACAAATAAATAACAACATACTGTTTGTGTAGACTCATCTGGTGGTACATAGCAACAGTTTTGATCGTTGTCTTCGTTTTGCCTCGTTTCGGCTGCGGCCCCCTGTGTGATAAGTACATGCAGCACGAGCGCGGAGCTTGCCTGAAGACTTGGTGGTTGGGATTGTTGATGCTGGCTAATTATATCGACATACCTCAAATAGTAAGTGTTATTTAGTGCCCAATCCTGCTATCGGTGCACAACTATCAACTCTACACGATATGATTGATTAGAAAAATATAAATCAACAAATACGAGACCATTCGATTGTGTTGACGAAAAGTGTCTGGACTTGAATACAGAATGGATGAATAAAAAAAGAAGGACAACTTTTCGAACACGCCATGGCCCTAAAACTGAGTCTACGACAGAGCCAATAGCGTCAGCTGTTGAGCTATCAGCCGGAGAACATACCTCAAATACGTAAGAAGACCTCATAGAATACCGGCGTAAAATACAAACACGTATGCTATTCGGTTGTATCTTTTTGTATCTTATGAGTTTTTTAGTTCATCCACTTTTTTCATTTTCATTCATAACTAGCAGATTCCATATTTTTTGTCCCACCTAATTATTTTTGATGTTGCAAGAAGACTGCAATGTTAAATGTTCTATATATTTTAGTGTTACCCCACCAGTTGGTACGTGTTCAGCGACTTCCATTTGTCTGTGATCGGCGTTATTTTGCTGTGGATACACCAGAGTCACCGGCGCACTGCCATAGTTTGCTTTATCGTCCTTACCATCCTGAGCGTGGTACTTCCTGGTTGGGCTGTTTACAATGCCCCTGAAGTTACAAAAATGAAGATCGATTTTGCGTAAGTAGTTAATTTATATAAACAATAATAGACCCAGCAAACATTGACTTACATAGTAGGGTAGTTGATGATTTAAAAAAAAAAAACAGGTGACTTGCGTTGTATTTTATCCAAAAGATTAATATTACAGTAAAAAAACATGAACATATTATATTTAGTATTTTTTATCATTGTGACGTTTCCTAACCAAAACGCGTCAAGCGGACATGGCGAGCCGAATGACGTCAAAGTGTGGAAAGAATACATCTGTTTGTTTGAAGTGTTATGAAAAGCTTAAGAAATAAAATGTATACTAATTATTACAAGCACCGTATAGTACCGCAATATATCAGTACAATATTAAAAACACAGAAACTGTTATTCTACGTGCCTAAGGATAAACAAATAAGGAGAAACGAATAGTGTCCTCTTGTTACGCCAACCAGTGTTACTGTGTATAACTTCTGTCGCGCTTTGCTTTACTATATTTTTAACCGACTACAAAAAGGAGGAGGTTATCAATTCGTCTGTATGTTTTTTTTTTATTACCTCAGAACTCCTGCGTTTGTTGATTATTCAAAATCATTTTAACACAGTTTTTGTTTTAATCTTTTTTTTACACTTTACACAGACTTGGTCAAAGAAAATTCACCATTAGCACCACCAATATTAAATGATGTTATAGATATATTAACCTCAAAAATATTTATGAATTTAAGTATAAATAAATACTTTTACATATCTTAATCGCCATTATAAGTTGAGGGGCGTTAGCTGCTTACTGTTCTATACTTACTAAGTTTTCATATTACGGAATTCTACAAAAATTGGTGTTAGTTGCGATAAATGCACACCGACTATAACAACATCGATTTTGTGCCGTTTGTCTTTATAAAACGTTCGTTCATTATAGCTAGTTTTAGTCAATAGAACACAGTAGATATCAATGGGAATACTATTATTTTGTTGCAAAATTACCGGAAACCGCTTATTTTCACTAAGAAGTCGTTGATTAACTTCATGTGTTTACCAGACTGTGACGTCACGCGCTCTGATTGGCGTTCGTTGTCACGTGACTAATGACTACAAGTCGCAATTTTATTTCTTAAAAATATGAATGAATATTTTAATTGCAAAGATTTATTTTTACATGCATAGACCATCATAAACTAAACTACCATATAATTTAAAATCTGTCAATTTTCTTCATACTGCCAACTACTCTATTATTGGTTTACCTGCTAATAATAGTTTCGTTTCATCGTTATTCGGAAGAAAATCATATGTTAGAGCCACCTTGGTCTAATTGTGAATGTAAACCCGCCTGGGACACACTAAATAAATATTCTTTTTTATGAATTACAGGTTTTTCGATAAACTAAGAGGATCAGAAAACATTCCAATAATATCATTGTATACGAAGACTCACCACAGGGCCATCCCTTATATGGTGGGAATGATGTTGGGTTACATCATGTCCAATTATAAAGAAATGTCCTTCCGAAAATCTATCACAAAGGTAATTGGAAATTCACAAAGTCATCTTTTGTGCTTCAACATCACGTTCTGTCTAGACGGTGTCACAATTGCTCATCAGTGATATGACTTGATCGTGTAATATTTTTTTTCAGACTCCATACAACTTCTTAATTATAATTGCGGTCGGAATATATTTAAATTTGTTTGTATCAACAAATGATAATCTTAAAAACGTTTTAATCTTAGTCTCCGTGCGGTTCGGATGGGCATTATCGGTATGCACCTTGATCGCTTTATGTGAATATGGAAAACTGCGTAAGTATTTCGTAACTTTTGTAGTTTAAAATATTTAACGTTTTTATTTCATCACTACACAAAACTAAACGAAGTAGTATTAGAATACGTAGAAGAATATACCTACCTGGGCCAAGTTATCTCCTTAAAAGACCAATCGCTCCGGGAGATAAACATGCGTATTGCGCTAGGATGGAAAAAATACTGGATGCTTAAAGAAGTAATGAAATCCAAAAATTTAAGCCTTACATTGAAAAGAAAGACATTTAATACTTGCATCCTCCCCTGCTTAACGTACGGTTGTGAATCATGGACACTTACTAAAGCACTCCGTGATAAGCTCGCTACATGCCAAAGAGCAATGGAAAGGAGTATGACGAATTCGAAACGACAGGACAGAATAAGAAACATTGATCTCCGAGCAAAAACAAAATTGCCAGACATATTGTCCAAAATAGATCAACTTAAATGGCGGTGGACTGGTCACATGATGCGCGACACTAAAGGGAAATGGAGCAGGGCGGTGACAGAATGGTATCCGAGGGACGGAAAAAGGAGTCGTGGACGGCAACATATGAGATGGGAGGATGATATTAAGATGACAGCCGGTCCAAATTGGAGGAGAGTCGCCCATGACAGAAAACAGTGGAAAAGTTTAGAGGAGGCCTATGCCAAACGGCACACTGAAATTAGGGACATCATATAATTTACAATATTACTACCAAAACGAACCCATTTCAGAATAAAAGGCTATATTATTATTATTTCATCACTGTTTCAGCTTTCGTCAAAGCATTTCTCTCTTGGCCGATGTTTGCGCCACTGAGTAAATTGACTTACGGCATTTACTTCATCCACTATGTAATCCTCGCGTCAAACTTGGTCTCTGTTAGAGGTAGAATTCACGTCAATGGATATATTATGGTGAGTGTTATGGATATATTTAGGTAGTTGTACAATTTATTTGCCCATCATTTCGTTCCTTCATTTATTCATCCCCTGAGACCCCCTGCATAATAAATTTCATGAAAATTATTGAAACCGTTTCCGAAATTCAATATATATTCAAGAATTGCTCGTTTAAAGGTATTGGATAAAAAATAGTAACTAACTTTAAAGAGTTTTCTTCCCCAGTATGAATAACAGCGTGTTCACTAGGATGTGCTTGGATCTAAAATTTATTTTACTCTATAATTAATAGTTTATCATTTTTTAGTCTCAGTACCTAAGCATGTGATTTGTCGTTATTCTATTTCAGATGGAAAAATTTTTTGGTAACTTAACAATGGCCGGATTTTTAAGTTTGTTTTTCTTGCTGTTCGTTGAAGCGCCCCTAAATAATTTGGTTAAACTTTTGCTGAGTTCTACGTAAGTATATTTGTTTCTATTTATTAATAATATTTTATAAATATGAGCAGTGGTGGCCCAGTGGTATAGGCCCCGACTTACATGTCTTAGAACCACCAAATTCGAAGACATGTGACATCCACCAACTCGCACTGGGCCGCATGGTGGACTACGGCCCCTTCCCTATCTTGGAGAGGATACATCTGTCCTTGCAGTGGGGAAACATACTAAAAAGGCTGATTTATTATTATTTATATTAAATAGAAATACTTATTTATGAACTTTGAAATACGATCCTGTGAAGTATTCTAGGCGTCATTAGAAATATCGTTGGAAGAGAAAAGTGTGGCCTTAAAGATGTTCTGACTTAGAAGAAAGGCATGCTTCGGTAGTTCGGGCATGTTAAGAGTATAAAGGAAGAAGATTGACAAGAGAAATGTATGTTATGAAAGTGAATGGCAGTGTTGCTAGGGGTCTTGTATTGCTATAATTATTAGTGTTTATCGTGATTATTCCATCGCGTTGTGTTTCACCAATAAACGAATAAAACACAACACATAAACAATAAAACATATCTAACAAAATCACCTTCATTAAACGACTAATGCCGTTTGGTTTCTTTAAACAACTAGTTTGTTCTAGAGAACATCTTCGTATGAAGTAATGATTAGCTATGTTGTCAACGCTCGCAATTGGCTTAGCAGTACATAATGGCATGATTGGTGAGTGGATTGATCACGTGTGACAATCTGCTGGGCTGGAACAATTTTCAAAGAAAACTTCATTCAACGTTAGTCATTGAAGTACTAAAATCACACGCAGTATAGTTTTCGTGATAGAATTTGGGAGTGATAATGCGTCCATGTTTTATTTGTGTTCACGTGTACGTATCAAATTTTAAAAATGATTCAATTTCGTTTTTTTTTGTTCTAGTTGCAACACTAAACCAAAATTGAAGGTGACATTCTGCGATGATGCCAATGAAAATAAATCCAACGAATTAAAATCAACTATAACACCGGCCAACGACAAGGATAAACAACTGTAAATTGCCAATAGAGATATAATTGTCTATGACAATAGGTTAACATAAAAATGTACTTAAAATTTAAAACCTGTAAATTAACAATAAATTCAGTTATTAGATATGTGAGTTTAATTATTTTACATTGATGAAGAGATTAAAATAAAGTGATAAACACATTCCGAGACCGTTGGACCGATTTTGATAGTGAAATCAGAAATGTTCGTGTGTGAGTTGATCCCGGGATGGTTTAGATTCACAATCGGCCACGGTAGATGGCGCTGCCATCGGGTTACAAGAGATTTTTTCATTTTCGACGAATAAAGAAAGAGTTAGCAGAAGCCGCTAATAACAGAAAGACAACAAACTCAAAGATTCTTTACCATCTAAGATTTTCCCACCTAAACAAAATAAAGATTTATGTTACAATGGTGATTATCTGTGTTACATTGCACATAATGTAACATTGATAACCATTGTAACATACATACAACATTGTACAAAGGTTAAATTGTAATACAAAAACGTTATTAAGAAAGTAAGAAATATGTAAAAGAAGGTACAAAAACGCTGTAAAATGAAATTCAGAATCCGCTCACAAAATATGCAATGAATTTACATTGAATAGTATTTTTAACCGACTTCAAAAAGGAGGAGGTTATCAATTCGTCTGTATGTTTTTTTTTTCAAGTTTGTTACCCTGAGGTAAGCGGTAAGTTTTTTTATAAGAGAAGGGGGCAAACGAGCGGCGAGAACACCAAGGTGCTCAACGACGCCCATGGACACCTGCAACACCAGAGGAACTGCAAATGCGTTGCCGGCCTTTAAGAAAGAGATAGGCTCGCTTCTTGAAGGACCCTAAGTCGTACTGGTTTGGAAATACCGCCGAGTTCTGAAACTCCGCTCCTGGTAAACCGAATCATCGAAATGATTTGATCTTGATCTTTTGATTGATTTTGATCTTTTTTATTCGAGAGCTAATGCTTGTCGATTGGTCCCATTTTTTGTTTTTGAGTTATTCTTAATAATGCATAGTATGACAAAGTTGAATTTTACTTTCTTGGCTTACGCAGGCTAAACTATAGGGCTTACATTAAAATGATGTATGAAATAATTGCAGTTCTTTACATAAGCTACATAAAAGTCCTCGAAAACATATATCTATCTTATATGATTGTCTCACAATAACCATTTTATCTTAGGAAACATGAATTAAAACGCATACGCCATTTACTACGCTATTATTCGTGTTCGGTGTTAATCCTTATCCATTTAAATGTGTTAATTATCAAGAGAATTTAATGTAGATTATAATTGTTCTTTGAACTATATCATTCTGACCAATAGTTTAGAAGATATCAAAAGTTTAAACTACAAAGTAAGTAAAAACGCAAGTGATTTCCCTGAAAGTCGATTTCCTAATTTTAGATAGGCGTTCCGTCCTATCTTCGTTTGTGTCATTGAAACGACGTTGTCTCATATGAGCAGCACGTTTAGTAGGTAAACCCATATACAAACAAAATCAGTTAACAAACTTTTCACGAAAATTCGAGAATTTTTTTTAAACAAAAACAAAACCGACTTCAAAAAAAAACTATATTCAAAAACAAGAAATGCACTTAAAAGTATAAAATAATTTTACGCAATTAAACATAAGAATCAATTCTTAATCATATTTATTTTTGGAGTCGGTGTCAACCAGATCGTTTTTTAATTATTGTCCCAATATCTTTCGAGCTGCACCCTATATCTAATACTTTAGAATTGTTGAATATTTTGTATATCTTAGTGAAAGTCTGATGTTTAGCATAATTAATAATGATGTTTAAGAGCTTAGCGTGGAACTTTCTCTGACGAGCTTGTCTTATTAAAGTCTTGATCTCTACTAACACATAATGTATTTCGTCTAGACTTCAACAAACAAATATAAACTATTTGTTGTTCATCTTTGTCAAGACGTGTCATTTTTCGATAGTTTGTAAACTGTCGAAGTAGATAAGGTAAGGTTGCGGTATCGACGACAAAGGTATGGAAATGAGCCGTATGCAGAAATAGTGGTTGGTAGATTAGCGGTGGGGAAGGTACCAGTTATAAGTTCTTTTTGTAAGTTGTAATTTCTTTACTGTTATTAATGTAAAATAATGAAACAAGTATGTATGTGTCTTTTCAAAATACATACAACGCAAGTTACGTAAATTACGAGGCGGCATAGCGGCGCACGAAATTCCGTAGGCACTAGTGATGTATAGTATC
>JWHW01033355.1:32463-51709 GCA_000931545.1 Papilio glaucus | reverse complement strand
TTACCGGATTTTGTCGGATAGTTTTGGTTTAAACATTATTGACTATTTACAGAGTACTAGCTGTTCGTCGCGGCTTTGCTCGCAATCCACTCTATTTTTCCTCACTGAAGATTTGTGTAGAGGTAGTAGTGGTAGGGGCCGCAATAACAACATCTGTTGCACGATCATATTAGTGACATATTAAGGAAGGGCGATATAAGGAGTAGTCGTAACCGACGAGCTTGTATGCGTAGATGTATGGATGTAGAAGCGAGAGAGCTGTGCCAGGAACGCGCCAAATAGAAACCCATAAACTTTGTCTACCCCTCTGGGTTACGGGCGTGAGCGTATATTTATTTATTTTAATAAATTTGAAGTTTTCGGTTACAATGTCGTTAGTGTCAAATAATCATCGTATAACATTACTATTGTCACCGATTTAGGTTAAATTTTTCTAAAGAAAGTGTCTATTTCCGGGGGAAAAGGTAAGTATACCTTTTCTGTACCCTGACAACGTGTGTGCAAAGTTTCATGGTGATCAGTTAAGTTAACAAGGCGTTTAAGCATCACGAACACTTACATTCTTATCCTACTAATACTATAGATGTTTTTTACTCTTTCACGCAAAAACTACTGAATGGATTTTAATGAAACTTTACAATAATATAGCTTATACATCAGAATAACACATAGGTATTGTGTGAATTGTCCAAAATGTAACGATAAGTGTCAAGCGAGGATGAAAAAATTCCGCCATATGCGAGCTATTCTGATGTGCGCTGCAAAAACCGTTAAGACACGTAACAAATAAGCCCGTGACAGCATATATCTATCTTTTATGTGTATGCCATTATCACCAAAATAGAGAACCATCTATTTATTATAAGGTGGAACGAAGTTAGCCGGGCCAGCTAGTTTATATGTAATATTAGTTAAGATTTATATTGTAAAAGTACGTGCATATTAAGCTATATTCAGCTAAAAATATCAGTGTGCTTATTTCAAAGTATATCATATAGATATAAACCAACCTTCCCACAGTTTTTGCGAACCTTATTCGCAAAGAGTTACCATAGCAACCTTAAACTTTCATTAGCAACATGACTCAGGGCTTCGCTAACGTTGGATAAGTTCAGCACAGGGTCGGATTGGAGTTATTATTATTAAATGTTCTCACAAAGCAGATAGCCATGTACTTGTACATTTTCAATAGCTTATGCAATAAGTTGCGAAATAATGGAATATAAGACTCGTGTCATGCGACTATTTTATACAATAATAATCTGTGCCAATAAAGAGGCCGCAAATCATTATACAATCAAATCCAAATGATAATTTTTTTTTTATCAATTCTGTGTCAATTAAATATGTAAATAATGTTACTGTAAGTAAATCAACATAAGCGCCACTTATTACATATTTCTTTCTCATTTATCATCTTCTTCGTTCAATTTATCTCAAAATTACGAAAAAAATGATCTTGTTTTAATAGAGTTTTTGTCCGTCTTTATTTACGTCAAATTGCGTGTGGTGGTTGGAAGATTATCGGAAGGTCTCTCTCAAGCTGCTTATTAATAAATAATTAATTAAAATAAATAATTCGTAATAAAATTGGTTGAAATAAATTCTCAATCACATTGCATTTGAATCCGACCCTGCGGCAACTTGAACCCTACATTAATCACAGCGTTTTGACGTCAATTATAAAGGCTCTGCGACTGAAAGTACCTCAGGTAATGTACTGATAGTATGATGGATACGGCATTGTGCGAAACGAAGCTTGACTTTTTGTAAGGGAGGCTATTTTTTAGGAGAAGAAAAAAAAGGGAAACTAAACTAAAACTAAAAGAAAGAAGCACCAGATCTTATTTGACGATCGTTACTGGTCAACATACGCAACAAGAGTTACAGATGCGTTGCAAGCCTTAAACGGAGTTACTCACTCAGAAAGAAAAAGAAAAAAGAAACGCATCGGAAGGGGATGGAGATACATCTCACTCAATATCATCAAAAGAGGGAAAAGGGCAAAATATTATCAAGAACGGATACAAGCGTACCATTAGTAAGGAAAAGAGGTTATAAAGAAAACGTAGGAATTAGAGTAAGAAATAGTGGATATCAGAAAATTTAATTTCTACCGAGCGTGAGAGAAAGGGAAATATTTTAAGAGGATTTACGTATTTCCAAGTGAATACTATGTGAATAAATAACCTGCCATCCCCGCAGGGAATACGTCGCGGTGATGTATCCCCAGCTTTAGGTAAACGAGTGTACAGACGTGTAGCGAATTGACTTATATTTCAAGTCTTGTATATTCCATTTCGAGGTACAAATTGTAACTATTTTTGTACAACGTCTACGCCCTTTTAAAATAGAACGATCAATTCTTGTATATTTGTTTCGGTTGCCACGGAAACCGCTCGAAAACCGGGAAAAAATCCTTAAATAAACGCCATGAAATCCGTAAAATTTATTTAATATCAACATAATAATACTAGACAAATACACCGACTTCAGGTGATCCAAAACAGATTCTTGCGCAGGGCCACCAGGTCACCATGATTCGTGCGCAATGTTGAGTTACACGTGGACTTAGAGCTGCCTACGATTGACCAACGCCTGAAGTTGGCGTCGCGCCGCTATTTTGACTCAGACAGCCCAAGCCGAGGTCCCCTCTCGGGGTCCCTTGAGCCCAGTGATTCCATGGAGCGCCCGCCGAAGCGACCTGAGAGCTCGGCGGACTCCCAATCCGGTTACAACCCTAAAGTAACGGCCCGAGCCGAGGCTCCCGAGTAAGCCCTCAGGCTTAGTTACTGCAAAGAGGATTAGGCTAGGTGCTTTCTGCGCTCTGCCTCCTCAAACCCGGTGAATCTGTAAAAGCCTCCTCAAGGCTAACAGTGACATGTCCCTCACAAAAAAGGAGGAGGTTATCAATTCGTCTGTATGTTTTTTTTTCATACATTTCATACATTGACATATATCTATCTTCTATGGTTGTCTCACAATAACCATTGTTTTCTTAGGAAACATTAATTAAAACGCACTCGATACTACATTAACATATTTAGTGGTACCCAGGCGAAGCTAGGGCGGGTCACTACTTAAGGCATCCTCGAATATTGGTATTTCCTTAGCTGACGCTGACACCGACTCCAAAATAAATATGATTAAGAATTGATTCTTACGTTTAATTGCGTAAAATTATTTTATACTTTTAAGTGCATCTGTTGTTTTTGAATAAAGTTTTTTTGAAGTCGGTTTTGTTTAAAAAAAATTGGAGGAAAGAGGGGGAAGGTGGGTTAATGGAAAATGAGAAGAGTAAGGAAAAGAGGGCTAAATCTAGTCCTCTTCCCGTTCCCATCCTTTTGTAATAAGGAAAGGATGGGAAGGAGTAGGGGTACAATTTGAAGGGCGAGAGTATGAACAGGGAAAGGAAATATCCTTTTTCCTGTCTCATCCATTCTCTATCCATTAAAGGTAGGCAACGAATCTGCAACTCATTAGTTTGTTATAGATGCCTGTGGATGGCGTTCACTTGATATCAGTTGAACCGCTGGCTTCTTTGGCACCTTCTGCCAAAAAAGTTAATCTTTGCACGTCACATTAGGTATATATATTTATAGAAACGATTTATTTATTAGTGTTGTCACATTAATACATCTCTTATGTTTTATGTAAGGGAAAATAAATGAAGCTTGTTTGATTCACCATTTACTGGCTGACTTTATTAACTAGTTATAGATTTAAAAGTACGTTAATTTCAAATTTAATTAACTAAAATTTAACAAAAGTTTGTAATATAACTTATCTATTTATCATTTACACTTGTTTCTCCTTGTCGTCGACCAGTGTTGCATCTTTATTTAATTCGTTTGATATATTTTTACTGACTTCATCACCGTAGTACACTTTCAGTTTTGGTTTAGTGTTGCCACTAAAAATATCGAAATTAAATGAGATTTAACATGTGATAGCTGGTATATCAGTTGAACAAACAATTAATATTATAGAAATCATTTTTAGAACTTAAATTGGAGTGATCAAGTGGTTTGTTCTCTAAAGTAAAAGTTTGCAGCCTTTCAAGATTCTATCCCATTAATTATTTAAACAAAACAAAATATGTATTAATTAAATTATATAAATTATTAAAAAGAAATACATAATATATAACTTACATAGAACTCAGCACAACTTTAACCAAATTGTTCAGAGGTGCCTCAACAAACAGTAAGAAAAACAAACTTATAAAAGCGGCCATTGTTAAGTTACCAAAAAATTTCTCTGCCTGTAACAGAATTATGACAAATTATATCTAGGTATACTAATATTATAAATAGAATATTATAAATTTCATTTCAAATGCTACAGAAATATGAGGCAAAAGCGCTAAGTTTTGTGCGTAGGATATATTTCGTAGTAGCGAATCATTACATTCAAGTATCTAAAGCGCAATCACAGACACAAATGCACGAGGTGTTGGTGTCAAGCTGCTGAGCAGGAGAACCAAGATCCGTATATAAAAATGGCGATAAGATCGATCTTGATGTACGGCGGCGAGACCTAGTAACTAACCCTTGAAGGGAAGGAAGAAAAAATTCTAGCGGTGGAGGGAAAAATCATGCATAAGATTCTGGGCTCAATCCAGAGGGAAGATGGAAGTTAAAAGCCCCGTCGAACCTGGAAATCGAAAGCAGAGACCAAACCCACTTTGGGTCGCGTAGTAGGTTAGTAAGTGGATGTATAAGCTTGTACCGCTAAGCTTTACTACTTAAGCTTTACTTACTTTGCGTTAGAATATTAAAATATAGAAATACAGAAATAAATTATTAAAATAAATTAATGAAGAAATGATTTTTATAGTAACCTGCATAACTTACCCAAATATATTCATTCACGTGAAGTCGACCTCTAACAGAGACCAGGTTCGCGGCGAGGATGACGTAGTGGACGGAGTAAATGCCGTATGTTAACTTACTCAGAGGCACGAAGACCGACCAAGAGAGGAATGCTTTGACGGAAGCTAAAGTTTGATTATATGAAAATGTTAATTACGTAAAACTTGAATTAAATATATAATATCATAATGTTAAGACGAAATATTGATAAATCGTATAAAAAAATCCACACTTACGCAATTTTCCATATTCGCATAAACCGATCAATGTGCACATAAAAAGTGCCCAAACAACCCTTATTGTGCTCAACATTATGGCGCTTTTACAATTAGCACTCATAGGAACGAACAAATATGAAAATATTCCTACCCCCATAACAACTAAGAAGATCTGCGAAGTCTGAAAAAAAAATATAGAAAAGCAAGTTAGTGTCAATATCAAGCAAAAAAAAAAAACAAATCAATAGCAAAATTGAAGACGTAACGAAAACGTTAATACAATCACAAAATATGTCATTATTTTTAAATTTCCAATTGCCTTTGCGATAGTTTTTCGGAAGGACATTTCTTTATAATTGGACATGATGTAACCCAACATCATTCCCATCATATAGGGTATGGCCCTGTTATGTGTTTTCATGTACAATGTTAGTATTGGGATGGCATCGGCGGTTCTTAGTTTGTCAAAATACCTGCAATTAAATAGATGTATACATAGTGGGTCCAAATCTGAGTTAAGTAAGTTATTAACTTTTAGGAAGTTAGTAAGTTCGGTTCCAGAATGTTTCTTTTATTATTATTTTTGATGAATGAGGAAAAAATATAAAATATTTTTAAAAGATAAATCTGCTGGGTCAACTAGTATTCATTTAAAAGGATTACTTACGCGAAATCGACCTCAAAATCAAGTTCACCTTCAGACACATTGTAAACAGCCCAACCAGGAAGTACCACGCTCAGGATGGTAAGGACGATAAAGCAAACTATGGCAGTGCGGCGATGACTCTGGTGTATCCACAGCAAAACAATAGCAACCACGGACAATTGGAAGTCGCAGAACACGTACCAACTGCTGGGGTAACACTGAAACATAAATAGAACATTTAACATTGCAGTCTTCTTGCAACATCAAAATTTATTCCTTATTGCAAGAATAAAATGAGTCATGAATTCGCTAAGGAGCAGTGGATGTGAAAAAGGTAAAGCGTTAAGAAAGGGATGAATCTAAAAGCAAAAGCATCTCTACTACACGCCTATACTTTGTGAGCCGTTAGCAGTTCCCCGGCTAATAGTTCAACAGCCAACAGCTAACGTTATTGACTACTGCCGTTGTAGATTCAGTTGTATGACGAAGAGACAATTTTTTGAAAATGGTCTCGTTCTATTCATTCATCCATTCTATGTGTTCAAGTCCAGCCACTTTTCGTCAACACAATCGTGTAAGAATGGTCTCTTATTTGTGGATTGATATTTTTCTAATCATTCATATCGTTTAGAGTTGACAGTTGTCCACCAATAGCAGGATTGGGGACTAAATAACACTTACGAATTGAGGTATGTCGATATAATTAGCCAGCATCAACAATCCCCACCACCAAGTCTTCAGGCAAGCTCCGCGCTCGCGCTGCATGTACTTATCACACAGGGGGCCGCAGCCGAAACGAGGCAAAACGAAGACAACAATCAAAACTGTTGCTATGTACCACCAGATGAGTCTAAACAAACAGTATGTTGTTATTCATTTCATCAATACAATGTTCATTTTAGTGCTACGTGGCACATTTATTTACTGCACCTTAAGACTACCGTAACCTTTAAGCTTATCTTAACTTTCTTACCTAAAGTATCGTTTTATGATGAATTCTGCAACATTTCGAATCGTACGTTTAGTTTTATTGTTTCTTATCATTAAAAAACCGGACAAAACAAAGAACGTGTCCACAACAATTACTAGTTCCGATACGTACGATCCGTAACTTTTGAATATCTGAAAAAAGTAGGAAAATGTTCAAATTTTATTTACCAAATCTGCATTAGGGTCAAATATAAAAAGACCGCTATTAATTGTTTAACGTGTGCATCTGTGTGTTTGTTTCGGGTATTCTAACTACCAAACGAATGACAACCAATTTTGTAAGGGTTTTTCTGTTCGAAATGCGATATTATTAATGTGGTGCATAGTTGTGATTTTTAATGTTGTATTCAGACGTTTGAAAATCATCAGCCCGTTTTTTTTTTAATATTTTCCCTGATTATGGAAGAATGATGAATGTGTCTGACTGTTGTGTATCTCGGTACTGGTTTTGACTACGGCGACTAAGAAGCAGAAACCTACCTCCTCTTGATCGAATCCATATGCTGCTGTTACCGTTAAAATTATTGTAAGTGAGTGCATGAATACAATGAGAGAGCACGACAGGAACCTGATGCCGTGCACCACTTGGACGTCGTTTTTGTTAACATCCAAGAATTCTTTTGTGTTGCTCTTAAGACAGAAGCATTTTAATATATTTCTTACTGTAAATATAAATTTACTCATAAAGAAGTTGCTGGTTCAATTTAGTCGTACAATTGTAGTTATACTTGCACTGATAGACTTGTCAGTACAATTTTAGTATGTCTGTACAATCTAGAAACGGACGGATTAGACAGTACTATTATTGAAATACTTATGAATATACCTGAAATTATACAATTGATTTATTTAACTACATGAGGACTATTAGAGCGGGTGTGTCCAATGCTCGTAGCCTTCGGCGCGAGTTGATAGTGTATGTTCAGGGTTAACAGGGCGACCATACATCTGGATCAGTTTGGAATAATTTGTTGTATTGAGAATATCCAGTACCTAGTATTAAGAGATAGAATTGATGCATGGAATAATTATGTACATCCAATACTGAGAATACAGACTCTTTATTAATTCATTTTAGAATACGAAGTACTGCATATTACGGGTAACTCGACAGTTTTAAGTGAGTTCATTTTATTTTGTGATATTTTTTATGGTAGAAGGTGGGAAACGAGCGAGCGACTCAACTGATGTTAAGTAACCGCTACCCATAGACATCCGCAACAAGCAAGTCGTCGCAGATGTGTTGATATAATAGACAGAGGAGGATAGACATGAAAAAGGATGTTATCTTTTCTTATCCATCCCTTAGCCGTCCAATTCTTCTCCCCTTCCCATCCTATCCGTATTAGGAAAGGGCGGAGGACTGAAATTGGGCCTCCGTTACCATACTGAGCGGCACCTAATCAGACGCCACGAAGAATACTTCTACTTCACGCTCATCTTCTGTGAGGTCGTGGTATTTCACCGGTATCTGAGAGTTGCGCTCGCGTTTAACGCGCGCTTGTGTATAAATGAGGTTAGCATGTGTACGGATGTATGCGATCCGATGGTTTTTAAAATCGTTTATTGTGTACGCGTTGTTATACAGTATTTGCCAAATAACTTACATGTAGAGCAACTTTTTGCTGCTGCGAAATGCACTATTCGTATGGAGCTCAACTAGGTAACCTGATGTAGTTTTGTATTTATGAATTGTATATTGATTATATTTGTTTCGGTGTAATTAAAATTAAACATTTATCCTGTCATTGTAGTACATATGTAGTTAGTTATATGTCGAATTTACCTATGTTTGACGTTCTGCGTGAAGAATTTGCTTCATTTTGTTTAGACATGTATATTGTGCTTGTTAAAACTAGTCCAATTAGTAGCAACGCAGCATTCCTAAAAATATAAAAGATATTAATAAAGATGTCTGTAATATTATGAACTATTAAATATGAATTGAATCCGGCTCGAAGGACCATGTTGGGGACTGATCCCTAGGAATTTATGCAAAAAAAAACAGGAATGGTTAAAAGCCCGCGGCCATTGTATCGTGCCATTGCCAAGACCTTTTGTGTATTAACTTACTGAAATATTAAATTTCAACTTACCCTCTTAATATTAACTGATGTTTGAAATTACCTTGACATATGTATGATCCAAAAAATTATTTATAAAAAGTTGAATACTGTTATACACAGAAAACTACTACTCGCTTAACTATTTTTACTTGCTTATTATACCATACTTATTCTATAAGCGAGTACAGTAAAGGTAACAAATTAGTACCCTTACTAATTTGTTACCTTTACTGTACTCGCTTATAGAATAGTTAAGGTAATAGTAAGGTTGAAAAATGTATTTTTTCTTAACAGCCAAAGAATATTGTTTTTTTTTGTAAATAAAAAATGTATCTCTTACATAACATAATAATTTCCATCCACATGCTTTTTAGCCTCTCCCGCGAGTTCGCAGTTCCCTACTGTTACGTCCCAAGAAGTTTGCAATTTACCGAGATGACTTTGCTTAAATAGAGCTGTGACAAAAGTCTTCACTGATTTCCTTTCACAGCTTTCCGGTACACAAACTCCCCAGGCTAGTACGTTGAATCGTAAATTTAGCTTTGTTCTTGCCTAAAAAAATACAGTTTAGCTCGTTCAATAAGCATACATTTTTTAAATAACGACGAACCGTATTCCTGTACGGTGTTGATTGCTTTTACGCGAGTGGAAAGGAAATAAGAGCCCGCATCAACATCTGTTGCACGAATGGTCTGTCTTGACCGATGAAATACCACTACCTCACAGAAGACATACAGGTGAAGTTGAAGTATTTTGCGTTTCATCTAGTTTGGTGAAGTTCCGGGGGCCCAATTCCAATCCTCTTCCCCTTTCCATCCTTTTGTAATAAGGGATGATTGGAAAGGGAAATAATGGGTAGGAGAAGGTATCCTTTTTCTGTCTATTCTCTTCTCTGTCCGTTAAAGGTAGGCAACGCATCTACAAATCGTGTAGATGCGTTGTTGCAGTCACTTCTTCTAACAATCTATCGATATCCATGATGTTATAATCATGAAAAGGTTTAACTTACTTGCATATATTGGTCAACTGACGCGTAAGGATCGATGTCATCATGATAGATTTCGGCTTCCTTAGCGGTTCTCCAAACGATGTTCGTCTGGCAGTATTGTGTTCGAAATGGCAAAAAAGAATCACCGACTGTTTCACTCAAGCATTGATCGTAGTTACCAAAATGATCTTTGGATCCGTAGAGTTGCCCAACCGGTAACTGTATGCTGTCCCATACTAATAAAAAAGGTCACTTTACTCTAAATGTATGCGATGGTCAAATTAGAGGCAAATTACAATTTAGAGCTGGTTAAGACAAAATAAAATGGGGCCAAGGATCAAGGCCTACGGTGATAAGAGCAAGCCAAGGCCAAGCCACCGGTCGATAAGAAAATAAACATGTGCACAAAAAGAAAATAACAACAACGAACCGAATTATCGGCTAAAATATGTGTACATCGTAGCTGAACAATTTATTGAGTAAGGCCGTTTGTACACGCTAAGAAAAGTTGCCAGGCCTATGCAAGAATTCGTCTCGTTTCTACCTGACCTGTGTACACAGCGTCGGCGCTGACCAATAAAAAATCTTGTCTATCGGCTAGATCTGAATAAACTCTAGTTGTGTACACGATGAATTGGATCTATCTGCCGCAGTTGAAAAATTTTAGCGCGTACAAGGGCCCTGAAAGTTTTGATTGACCTTGTCAAATGCATTACTAAAATCTATATACCGTATTTGTAATTTAAATTAGGCGTAAACGCAGACTCCCCGACCGGGTTATCGCCTTTTCATGGCGGTTGGGTTTAGTAGCCGTGGCCTGATCATCTAAGGTAGTAAGAAGAATCCAAGGCCGTGCTGGCCAGAGGTGGCTGTTCGAGGTTTTCTCCGCAGTCGAGGCCGAGTCGCGGAGGAGTATTGGTATTGCGGTGCGTCTCTCTCATTATCTTCCGCGACTAAGCGGTCTCGGATAGCGTCGCAGATGTGACGGTGGTAGATTTGCGAATGGGGAGACGGTGACCCTCACACTGTTAAACCGAGCCCTTGCAGCTGTTTCGCGGTCGACTGCGGGACCTGATCAGCCACTGGGTCTGAAAAGGCCATTCGCTTTACTCGTCCCATGGCCTTACAGTAATGGTTTCGGGGAAATCCCTCACCAACGACGAGAATAGGAGGGTGCGCCTCTCTGGAGGAGAATAAGGGAAGCTCACTCTTCCCAGAGACAGAGCCGCAGTGGCCGCTGGCGCAGGCAGGGCCGCGGATGTGTGCGAAAGCGTTTCAGTAGCACTTAAAAGTATGGCAATGATAAATCTCTTCAATACTCACTCCAAGTTGCCCAGAGGGTGGTATTTTTAACATTGTCGATTGTTTTCAATATTTGATTCAAACAAGGCATTTCGTCTTCTGTCCAGCTGTGAGATACCAAATCTTTTCTCAGTATGTCTAAGTACGACTCATAGACTGTTGATTTTGCTGCTTCGATAGAACGTAACTCATTGTTGGCTTGATTATTTTCTGTAAAATTACATAAGTACAGTTTCTTTTTGTTAAATATACTATTCATGAACAATAACATAAAGTATCCTGAGTCTCATGATGGTCGTACAATGTACAAAAAAGATCAAGTCTCGAAATAATCTAACGATACGAACGGACATACTATAGTTATGTCGCTTACTGTAGAAACAAATCTGAAATTCAATACACTAATTAAAATTAGATATAAGTAAAAGAAGGAACAACTAAGGTCCAGGAACAGGGCCAACAGCGGCTGTAGAGCCTCATACTTCTTGAAGAGATGATGATGAAGAATAGAATCCTTAAGATAAACTTACCAAAGAAAAAGCAAATCACAAATATCACGACAAATTTCATTGTTACTATTGAATTGTATTATTCAAAGCTATATCAAGTAATGAATAAAAAATCTGTTGAATATTTTCATTTGAATTTAGAAGAGAAATAGGGAATAATTTATATTTAGATCTATATGTCTTTCGTAATGACTTTATCACGTCTACTTATACCTAGTGATAGAACATATTAACACTGGTTGAGTGTACGACCCACTTTTATTGATGTGTATCGTTTCGCAATACAAACATATAAGATATCATATATTTTAATGTTACTGAAATAGATAGAGATGTAATCGTTACCCAATTCAATATAGATGACTATATATTGCCCGTGACTTTGTTCGCTTGGAAAGAACGTGAGAATTGGCCGCCGAATTAGAATGTGGTGATGCGATGACTATAAAATGTTCCTTACTTCTTACAGATTTTTTATCACGAACATAATTTAAATACAAGGTTCCTGTAGGCTACAATTGTTATATAATCCCATAAAACCATGCATATTTTTCGGGATAAATAGTAAACGATGTCCTGACTCACACTAAAATCTATCTCTGTGCCAAATTCCATCCAGATCCGTTTAGCCGTATGGCAGCATGAGTAACAAACATCCAACTCTTTCCCATTTATAATAAAGATTATATAGATAAGATGCTAACGCTAACTGTCATATTGATTTTAATATTGATCGAAGACGAAGTATATCTAAAACATTTGACCGATAAGAGCCATAATACACAACAACCTTGAATATGACAACTCAAAGGCTTCTTAAAGATGGAACGGCTATTTTAATATATAAGAAGGCGGCATAAAAGTAAGCGGTATCAATAGTTATTCGCAACAAGTTAATGAATGGCGGGGGAGGGCCCCGTCAAATGCTCTTCAGGAAAAGGACTAGGGATAGTCCTCCGGAACTTTACTCATCAGACGAAACGCAGAGGCATACTTCTACTTTACGCCTGCCTTTAACGAGGTCGTGGTATTAACATATAAGATGGATCCGGTGAAGGTGTCCACTGGACGAGGGTGATGGACTAATCTTTGTGGCACTTCATAGAGCACGCCTAGGGGCGTCGACTTGCCGAACAATTATTTTCATTCATTACTAGGTTCAGCGAAGTGAATTCTCGGGGTTATAGCTTCGATAGTACAAAGTCCACCAGCCTGTTATAATTCTTACACAATATTCGGTGCCCATACAAGTCTCCGTGTTGAAGGCTGTAGAGTACCAAACATCAAAGAAGTTTTAATTATTGTAAAATAGTTCCGATAGGGAAGTTACTTTTCTACCGTGGAAATGAACTCGAAGATCAAGGGAATTCCGTTTGAAGTCGAAATACATATTCTCGTACTTCAGTAGAAAAGCCAATACCTGCACAAGGTATCTGTATATGAAGCGATTATTTATAGGCAGAATAAATAGATTTAGCTACTTTACAGGCAGTTGACTTTCTCCACGGCTTACTTTTATATATATTGGTAGATAAAAGATTTTATTATTTTCACAGCTTCTGATAGAGTAGGCGAGAGGCATATGCATATGCAACGAGTTGCCTAAAGCTAAGTGCCTGTATCTATATCTCATCGTCAACCTTTTTCAAACTATGTTCTTTCTTATTACGTTATTACTAATCGAGTAATTCAGTAGTATACTTGTTTGTACTGCATGATGTAATTACGTGTGTCGTACGTTTAGTCTGCACTTTTCGTGCACACATATTTATATCAGTAATAGCATAATAAGATAGTACAATAGTAGAATTAAGTCATTGGTGATGGCGGTGTTATGACACTGCACAAACAATAGATTTTGAATATTGAATGAATGTATCCTAGTCCATTATGTTATTCATTTTATTAGCAATATTCATTTGAATGAAACGCAAACAACCAGTTCTTAGTTCATCTTAATTACTCATAGTGAGTCTAAGGGTCAAGTTTATGTGGACGTCAAATCGACCTCGGGTCAAATATTCCGTTGTACGTCAATATAAAGGTGACCCCAAGAATCTCGAACGGCAAGCAAGGGGTCAACCTAATTTGGTTTTAACGATTTAACAGTTTTGGCTCCAGATCAAATAACAGATGAGAGTATAAATTTCTTAAGCCGTATCTTAGACCATAAGACTAAGAATATCAAGAATCGTAAACGCGTTAATACCATTACAGAAATAAATATTTTAATTTCGTTTTCAAATGTAATAGGACTTTATTCTATTCCATTATAGAACATAGTCTATTCCTGTCTATGGAACAAATAGATCTATGGTCAGAACTCGTAGAATATCGAGAGCTTGATTTTTGACCATTGAGCCTCTCGTCTAATTATAGAATGGTAGAAGTGACCTTTCTTTTGAAGGAGATTCAATTTAAGCCACAGATAAGGAATCTTAATAAAAAAAAACATAGGCACGGACTACAGACAGAAGTGAAAACTCGAAACAGGTGGGAAGGCTTGAAAATAGTTCAGAAATAAACAAATAATCAATAAAAATAAACTCCTGTATCTTAAAAATAAAATTCAAAATTGAATGCAAAAAAGTAAATGTAAAAAATGTTGAGCATGTTGTTTATACCTATAAAATTTTCCACTACCAAATATCGTCATAGCTAAAGAAATTTTCACTTCAAAAAGTCAATACAAAACTTGCATAGAACATTTTCTATCTATTTAATATTAACAATATTTCACATCGCTCTTTCTTCTTCTTTTCCTCTCTACGACATATCTTTCTTCTCTCTCATGAAACGAAATAGAACGAACTAGGCTTGTCCTTGAAATTATACTCGTGATCCAAAAAAGTATTATTACACAATTTCCACGCATAAAATGTGCGTATAAGTATCACTGCATAGCTAAATCAACAAAAGTCGTAAATTTGCCGGGTATTTCCTCGCTAGACGGCCTTCGTTCGATCGACTTATCGAGTCCGTGTATAAAACGCGGCTACGTGACCCATGGCGCGGTCTAATACGTTCCCTTTGGTATATTTATATTCAATCCCCGTAGCTGTTGGGCGTCGGCAGCGAGCATCTTCGGACCGAGTGGCGGCGGTCACGGGATCTGCATACAAATCATCGATGCGTACTCCATCTTTGCGATTACGTTAGCCATCAAACGGCTCGACGAACGAGCGTTTCACACGCCTGCGGTTTACCCGCTAACTTTTAAAAAATACATGGTATTACACAACTTTACCGGTATTTAGAACGTAGATACGATGCAAATAGTAGTTTATAATTACTACTTAACTAAATTAAAGGCGACACAAACATACACACAAATTAAATAAAAGAAATAACTATATAAAGGAATACTACATACACTTGTACCTTTTTAAGCTGCCAGAGTTGTGTGCCGTAATTTTACACACTATTACGTAAAAGCCCTAATTGGTCTTATACAGGTTTGGATAGATCTTCTGTAATCTGATCTGATTGTAATTATGTGTGAGACTTACTTTCACGTTTTCTGTGATTGAATAACGTGCTAACTCTAAATAAACGTTCGTTTGTCAACAACACATGTGACACACAATAACAATCAATATTACGAACGATCCTAAATCAGTTATTAGAATTGTTTCTGTTTTATAGCATTAGTGTAGCATCATCGATGAACACAATCGGTCGCCTTATGCGATCAATAGTCCTGCAATTAAGATGGTGCCAACAAAATGTGGTGGAGGTTTCTAGCGTTTTGTGTTCTGGTTTCTTTGGTTCTGTTCATACTTATAAGTTGTATATACGGCCGACCTGTGGTCCACTTGTCATTAAATCGGTGTTGCGAAGGTGATAATGATAAAATAGCCTTCGAGAATTTCGGTGATAATGTTCTAAGGGAACGGATGATTAAATCGGATATCTTGGGCGTGGAAAACTCGACTGTCATCTCACTGGAGAGTATAGAGAAAATGATAGATGATATAAGACAGTTGGTGAACGTACACAATCCAAGTACGAGGGACTTGTACGATGAATTAGTCGAAGATCTAGTATCAAGCAAAACAGATGATGGGCTCACAGATACAACTACCGAAGTGACGAAACGTATTAAACTGTGATTCAAAGTTTATTTAATGACTGTTTTGTGTTGTGATTAACTGCCAAAGGTAAAATGTAATTTATAATATTAAAATGTTATATTTTTAAATGATTTTGTTTAATTACCTCAATAGAACTACTGCTAAGTATCTACAATTTTTCGTACCGCCATGATGGGGCTGCCGGCACCCGCAGCTTCCGTTGATGCAGCAACCTTGGTTACTTTTAGGTTAATTTTGGTTTAAATAACATGGTAATTGATATAAAATAATATTTTATGTGTAAAGTAATATGTAATGAGTGTAGTTTAGTTTGAAGTCTACATTAACTTCACCGCCGTATCGAGAGTTACGCAATGGTTCAATTTAATTTGGTTTTTACAATTTAACAGTGTTAGTTATTCGGCTCGGCAAACAATTTGTGATTTATCAACACAATGTGAACAATATTATAGAAAGAATTATTAAGATCCTTAAGATTAGACTTTACTTCTAACCAACACTAGGCTTTTTGTATAGTTATTTGCGCTTCACAATAATAACCAAATGAATCACGCCGCGATAGGTCCCCGTACCAATCCTTGGTTAATTAAGATTTTTTATTAGGTAAAATTGTACAATGTATGGATATAAAAGAAGAAACTGACTACCTGACTGTGTGACTGAGAGATTTACAGGCACTTTTAAATGTCATTTTGAAAACCAACAGTGATAAATCTTTACAATAAATAATAAGTTAGACAACTAAGCACCGTTAACATAATTTCTCATATAGTATTATATTAAATTAGCCTGTAAGCATAAATGTTGCGCCACACAGTGGGTGGCGACGCGACGCCAGCGTAGTTGTGTGTGACGTCACGCGGCGCGTCGAACGCGCAGCTATATGTCTGACCATCTATAATACCTACATACATTACAACTGCGCCGGCGTCGCATCGCCGTCCTGTCCAGCCAGCTTTGTGACCAACAAAAAATTAAATCATATTACGCATTCATCCAGACTTTGTTTAATAATTTCTTAATAGAATTCAGGGAATTGAACAATCATGAGAGTCAACCAGTGTATTAACTAAGCCAGCACTTCTCACAAAGAAAGCGTTCCATCTGTAATTCGTTAAATGGACATCCGTATGGATGGTATTATCCTGGCTGGGCTGGAGGTAACAATAGTGTAAGTGGATTGAAACAGATACACTATATTTTTTTTATATTATAATTTTTTATTCTTGCATTCTGGTAGAGTTGTTATAGTACAGTAGGATTTTGTCTTAGCATCTTGTATTTCTTTCTCGGCGCTGCTTACATTCGTTACTTTTAGGTTCTTTTCAGTGTTGCCACTAGAAGAAAAAGACAAGAGATTAAAATTTTGTGAAGTGAAACTTCTTTTGGCACGGTAGGGAAAAAATGTCCTTACACATTTAACGTTAAATGGGTACACTGCGGGACTATGTATAGTAAATAGTTTATATAGTTAATACTTTGTTGTAAATGTAGATTTAAAAAAAAAATCAGATCTATTATTAATTGAAAATGAAAATTTTAATAATAAATGTGTATATTATTATTATTATTATTATTTTTAAAATAAAACTTTATTACCTATACCTTTAAACGAGTAATTCTTGAATAATCTGAATCTCGGAAACGACTTCAACGATTTAAATTTAATATGCAGAGGGTTTAGGGTGATAAATCGACCTACCTAGGATCCATTTATAGAAAATGTAATTTTATTCCTTTTTTTAGGCACAGAATAAAATAAAACCATAATTAAAATACTGAGCGAACTGTCATCCAGGTATTATGATGTTATCCGAATAATACATATTTATTCCGAAACACGACAATATAAAAAACAAGGCCAGTCCACACACCTAGAAGAAATTAATACATCTAAGCGAAATAAGTTTCACTTCCTCCGCTTGTACATACTGTATTTTAAACAGGGTGTTAAATGAATTCAAATGTTTTTTTAATATTTAATTTACTTACTACAGTCTAGTTATTTACAGTTTCAGAACTGCTGTACCCCTTAGTTAACAGTGACTTATTCATCAATTAATTAAATAAAAAAGGTAATAAGCCGAATTCTTAAATATCCCTGTTAATAATAACGTCAAGTATTCGAGGAGGAGACCGCTCTTATCACAAAGCCTCTACATCGACACATTGGCTACCACCATGACATTTCTTATTTAATACTCCTCACGAGGAGTTAAAACTACCAGTATATGGACCAAACAATCCTTAAGGCATTGTGCCATTAAGCAATGCTATCATTAATTCTGACATTTTATTGCTATTATAATGGATACCACTGGCTGATTATTGTAAAATGCCATAGAAACAACGGAGAAAACTTTGTAATACTATTGTGACAGGTTTGTGTTAGTTGATCTGGAGTGAAGAAGTACTTAAGCTTTAGTAATAGTGCAATACTTACAGTGAATTCAACATTAAATGTACTAAATTATTCAAAGGCGCTTCAATGAACAGGAAAAAGAACAGACTGATGAAAAAAGCCAGAGTTAAGTTTCCCAAGAATTTCTCAGTCTGTAACAGAAAACAAACAAAGTAATAAATATGTACATATTTGAATTTAAAAAGGAATAGTATTAGTTACTTCAACAGTGGTAGGGCCGGCTACATCTGTTGCACGAAGGGGCCGGCTCGACTGGTGAAATACCACGACCTCACAGAAGACAGGTGTCAAGTAGAAGTATGCGTCTACGTTTAGTCTAAGAGTGAGGTGTCGGAGACCCAATTTCAGTTCTCTTTCCTTTCTTACCATTCCTAGTAAGATTGGGATGGGAACGGAAGGATTTGAGGGGAGTGGGTGAATGGGGAAAAGGAAACGCTTTTCATGTCTATCCCTATCCGTCCATCCTGTCCCGTCCATCAAAGGTCTGCAACTCATTTGCTAGTTGCATATGCTTATAGGTAGCGGTCATTTAACATCAGGCGACCCGCTTGCTTGTTAGCTACCTGCTTCCATTAAAAAAAAACAATAGTAGGTGTAGTTTATGGGTAGCTGTGACCTTGCTGCTGTGAGCTCTTAGCATCCGTGAAACTATTTTTCCGGGCAACAGGGTTATTTTACTTCATTCTGCTACGTTAACTCATGGTTTTATAGGATAAGGAGGCAAACGAACAACGAATCGCCTAATGGTAAGTAAATACCGCTGTTGATCAACATTCACAACACCAGAGGCACTGCAGTTGCGATGCCGTCCTTTAAAGAAGGAGTGCTATTTTCTTGAAGGATCTTAAGTTGTATTGGTTGAGATATACCGCTGTACTTACCAATAAATAACCATTGAATTGCATAGGACCTCGTATAGTGGCGACATTAGATATAATCGTCATACAATGAACCATGTACACGCCGTAAGTTAGTTTGCTGAGTGGCACGAAGATTGGCCAGGAGAGGAATTCCTTAACGTACGCTGAAAATAAGTATACACATAGACATAGATAAGGAAAAGGGAGAGAAGAAAAGGCCCACTCCATTCTTCTCCTTTTTTCAAGAAGAAGGGATTATTAGATATTACGTTGGGGA
>JWHW01033355.1:4752-15148 GCA_000931545.1 Papilio glaucus | reverse complement strand
TACTGTTAAAACCTTTACGACTCAAGTAATTATCATGAAATTTTTCAAACACATTGTCTGGGCTAGAGAAAAGTACTTGAATAAAATACCCTTTATCCCGATTTTTTTAGTAATTTCATTTTTATCCTGATGATCCTGATCTACTAAGTAATTAGCCGCACTCAAAAGTATTTTAATATAATTAACATGCGGTACTATGTGTGCAGAATAACATGAGGGTCACGTGTCACCTGCGTGCGCTATTCTTTTGAAACGATACTATGTTTAAATTTTTGTACATTACTCAAGTAGTCTACTTAGACGTCATCTAAGGATGCATGTTGTTGGATACGAACAGATATCGCCTTTGCAGTTCTACGTGACTACGAATTCAAATCAAATGCAAATGACCCTGTCCTTTTCAAACTTATGTGTGGTCAGCACAGTATGAGCGTAGTGCACACTGTGTATACACATTTTGCCTAGTTTTACGGACTGCCTTTAGTTTTGCCTGCCTTTAGTTTTGACGGCCAACCACCTGCCTTTCTTGGGAATCGGATCTGTGTCAAGAAACGATAAACCTGGTATCAATAACGGGTAGATGAGAACTAAAAAGTTTGCTCAATACTTTGGGTAAAATTGTTTCCCATTACTTTATACCTTATACTGTATACATTTCCAATTACTATCTCAATTGTATAATTTGTATGCGAAGATTGCACATTTAATATTTTTATCCAACTGACACTTGTATTTACAGAGTCTTATTAAACCTTAGTTTATTACTTGAGGTTTTAAAATCTAACATGACCTTCATTTATCTTTTTAAAAATAAAAGAAACACATTTAAAGGAAACATTTAATAGTCAACAACTTTAAAACAATGTTTAAGGCTAGGTCTAGGTTTAATTTTCATTTCTTTATGGAAGAAGATGACAAATGATCTGGCATCTGCAACCAGCAAATGAGTTGCCTTTTTTTATGAACAAAAGAGGGTATGGAGTAGAAAAGAAAACGAGGAAAGGACGGTAAGGGAAAGAGAAATTTAATTGGACTCCCGACATATCAGGAGTATAAAATACTTCAACTTCACTTCTCATGTTTCTTTCTCTTGCCGTCTCTTTTTTCCTCAGTCGGCTCAATCGTACAACAGTTGTTATCGCTGTCTCTACCATTGTTTTATTTATTTATTCTTCTTGTTTGCGGTTTTTAATAATTGTATTTATTTTGGCCCGCAACAACATTTGGCTCGACCGGTGAAATACCACGACGCAAATTAGGAGTCGGTCTTTCGTCAGATGAAGTACCGGAGGCCTAATTCTACGCGTCCTCATCTTCTCATCGTTTTCTAATAAGGAAAGAAGAGAAGAGGATTTGACAAGGAAAAGGAAAACTCATTAGCTTGTTGCAGATGCCTATGGGTAGCGGTCAGGAGAATCACTTGTTTGATTGCCACCTTCTTCTATATAAACAAAACAATGTTGAGCTTCCTAGTTTATCTTGACTAATTACTTAAAAGTCCTGCCTCCACACGCCTTCTTTCCTTGCTTCTTCATTTGTTTCTCTCGTGTACGCCGTATTGTCTACACCGTTTGTTTTAACGCTTCTATTGTCTTTTTGAGATTCATCATTCATGGAGACAAATCTGATTTCGTCTATCGTGTTGTTTTCTTTGAAGGAATCACTTTTAACTGTCGCGGTATCGCTTTTATCCTTATTAGCTTGTTTAGAAGGGGACGGCCTATGATGAAAAATAAAAAGATTATTAATTTTATCATGTAATCCGTATAGAGGGTAATGTTTTTCGCGCCCATATATATCTATATTCTTTCTATTTTGACTGGAACCTAAACGACTTGAACAATTTTGAAGAGTAAGGTGTCATTAGATTTGAAACAGTTGAAATTAAAAAAAAAACTATTACTTGTTTGATAATAAAATGGCAAGCTGCATTCGGAGCAGCTAAAGCGAGAGTTCAAGTCGCCATCGTGATAGCCACTCTTCAATAGAAAATGGTACCTAAAGAAGATGACTAGATGCTAGAACTATTAACGGTTGGAAGTGGTGACGAATATGTTAAATTGTTTTTATTTAGAACCAAGCAATAAAATGATGGCGTTCAAACAATGGCATGACATAAAATGTAGTGGTGATAACACCATCGAGATTACTGGACAAAACCGAAAAAGTTCGTCGTATAATTTTACTTACTTTGTTTTTAACACAAGTCCGACCAAGTTGTTTAGTGGTGCTTCTAGAAATAAAGTCATGTATAAACTCGCTATGCTGGACACTACGATAATTCCACACGAATCTTGCATCTGAAAAATAAATAGAAATTATTTTAAAAAAACAACTGAGCTTAACAATAGTCGATGGGATGTGTGACATCTGACATCTCACATTGAAAATAAGCAACATTCACAGTATATACCAACCTGTTGGAAAATGGTACCCATCTGACAAAAAAACCAACGCGCGACAACCAGTCGAACAGTCGCGAGTTGGTTGTCGGTCCATACTCGGACCTCTAAATATTGTTGACTATACATACATATTAATTTAAATATTTTCATATAACTAGCCCCGTTTTTATACGTTTGAACTCCCCCTTACGGTTTTCTTTTCTAAACATCGATAAAAATTTTTCACCTGTATCTGGACCTCACTTAAGTACTGGCCGACCCCTGAAGTAGAATGTCGTTAGTACCATGAACCGATTTAAAAAAACCTTTCACCAATAGAAATTTAGAAATTAAATCAAACTTACAAGTTTATAGAAATCATGCCAGGCCGGAGATCGAAGCGCGAGGGTTAATCTCATGACGAGGAGGAAATGACACATGTAGATCCCGTAGGAGAGTTTGCTGAGCGGTGTGAATGCTGTCCATCCCAGGAAGTCGGGGATCAGAGCTAAAAAAATCGGATTATGACATCTTAATACTTGTTTCATAAAGCTAATACACTACGGAGTATTAATTGGTGGCGCCAGCAGCAGTTCATGTTGGAAGAATGTGATGACTCCATTCGATGGCTATCACGAACGTGTAGAAGACAGGAGTGATATCAACGTAAATACTTGTATGTCAACTGATGAATGAAATGCCTCAGATTTCCTTCCCAATCCCTCTTTCCGGTCTGATCCTTCTCTTCTCTCCCACAAAGAGATTGGCAGAGAATTTGTAATAGTGATAAATGAAATATGTATAGTTGTCAACCGACTTCAAAAAAGGAGAAGGTTCTTGATTGTCTTGTAGCTTTTCAGAACTTTGCGCTTAGTTTTGTTTGTTAACTTAGAACCTTTTTTTTCTTTATTTAGGACAACAAACAGATACAGAGAGCAAACATAAATAAATAACAAAGTATGGAGTCTAGCTTACAATGTATCAAACACCGTTATCCACAAATTACTTACTTTAAAAGCAATAGGACAAACACTATTAGGACTTCGGCATATTTAAACAGATTTCAAGAATGTATTTTGCAGTCGCTGGCTTTTGTTTCCAGATTCATCCCTTTAAAAAAATTTCCCCATCCGAAGTATTACAAAGTCGATGTTTTGTAGTGTATTGCATATCACTTCTGTATTTGGCCAATCAGTTTATAACAGTTTCTATTTTAATTTTGACCTTGAATACCCTCGATCATAAGAATAAATTTGGATTTATAATAGATGATTATAGATATTTAAAGTTTATATAGTAAATACTCACGTAGAGTTCCATATTCACAGAGTAAAATGAAAGCGGCGTTAAGGGCCGCCCACATGGACCTGTTGGTTGCTGCGAACACGGCCGACTCCAAGGCGTTGTACTCCCGGAACCTGTACGCCGGTCCCAACAGCAGAATAGTTAGCAATAGCGCCATTATTACGATGAAGCTGACAATTGAATATTTCTGAAATAGAGAGTATTGTTTTATTTATTGGACATATTAAAATAAGTCGGTCTGTATGTCCCGTTATAATTGAAGAACTTCTTGACCCAATCTTAACGAAAATAGGTATATAGCAAGATAACGTGATTGTGCAAATAGGCTGCATAAAAAGTCGAGAAATTTAGCGAGGAAAAGAAAAGTGTAGCGATCGGGTCAACGTACTTAGTTCATAAAAACGTATTTTTGAAACATACCATTGATATCGTATTCCTGTAATTTGCCGGTTTGTAAACTGACAGAATGTATCCGGCGATCAGTCCGACGAAGTACGGAGCTGCTCGGAGGTGACTGAACGTGTATATAGGAGAACCCGTTACGTCTTTACGACTGTTAGTAATTGTCCTGGAAAAAGAAATGGAACTTAGTATTATTTTGAAGGCGTAAAATTTAACCATAACAACTTTTCTATTCTATGGAGTCGGCAGTATCTCGCTGTCGGGCTCTTTGACTTTGGTTTCTTATTTAGGGCTTTTCTTTTTATAGCAAAAGGAGGTAATGTAGTAAATAGGTTACCTGACGCAGGCGACAGGAATGTACAAAGGAGTGGATTACACAATAAGACGGAAGAAGGGATACTAGATACTCATCAGGGGAAAGCAGCATAAATACCGTGAGGTCGGGGTACTTCCCCGTCTGATGCCCCACACTGCTGTTGGTTGACATTAATATGTTATTAACATGACTTTGCGATATAAGTCTGTGGGCACAGTTAGATGACTCAAAGAAGAGCAATGGAGAGGACAATGCTCAGAGTCTCTATGTGACCAGAAATGATGTGGTCTTAGAATTAGCTACGTATACTACTACGTACAGGTCGATACAGAGTAGGTAGACCTCCCACAAGATGGACCTGGTTGCGGGAGCGCACTGAGGACAGTGGACTGATCTTTGTGGATATCAATAGAGGAGGCCTAGATCCAGGAGTGGACGAATGTCGGTTGAAACGGCAGCGACGCCGACTGCGATCCATAGACTATGGAAGTATCAATACTGCTGGTACTTCTACTTCATCCTCATCTTACTACGATCCTTCACGAAATATGTCATGTTAACTAATTTAGATCACTGTATCTGTATGTAATACATAATGTGCAACTCCACTAACTCAAAATCAAAAACTGTGACCGCACTCAGTTGATTGTAGTAAGTGTAGATTCCGGGCAAGAGAAGTGATACTATTGAGACGAGACCAAACAGGTAGAGCCCGATGCGCTTGTTCTTCTGATACAGCCAGTACATGAAGGTGCAGGCCACGGCCATGTGATAGTCAGCTGGGATGTACCAGGATATTTGCATACACTGTAATCGAAATATTAACGCCAGATGAAAGTTATATTACTTTATTAGCGTTGACACATGATAGTGTCATAATGGCTTCATAAGGTTGTGGCAAAAGTTCCATAATGGTGTTAAAATGTTTTTCTTATCTTTGAACCAAATAAAATTTCACTCCTAAATGTGAAATATGGTTGCATGGAAAATCGAAAAGGCTGAAGCTATTGATGTCAAAAGTATAAAAGTAATCAGTCAAATCGTTTTCAGAAAAGTTCAGAAAGGGATCAACAACGTTATTTTTTTGATAGAAAAAGGTGACGAACGGTCAAACAGTTCACCTAATATTAAGTGACTAATACAGGTATCCGCAACAATCAAATCAGTTGCAAATGCGTTGCCTAACTTTAATGGACAAAGCCGAAAAGAATCTTTATCCTATATATCTACACCCCAGGCAAATCCTCTTCCTCTTTCCATCCATTCATTATCATGGGCAGGGAAAGAGAACTGGAATTCAGCCTTATTCACCTTAGTCATCAGATGCAACGAAGCATACTTCTACTTCTAGCCTGTCTTCTATGAAGTCGTGGTATTTCACGGGTCAAGCCGGCTCCTTCGTGCAACAGATGTTGTTACCACTGACGGTAACACGTATGTATTAGCTAGTGTATAATGAATTAAAGATTGATATGAAGAAGTCACCAGCTAAGCTAGTTTATAATTAAGTTACTATAGTTACAAACTTACGATGTGTTCTGTGTCGATGTAGTTACCGAGCATGAGTAGATCTAACCACCAATTCTTCTCGCATGTCTCTTGTTCAACTTGAGCGTACTTCGACCACAAGGGACCCCCGTACAGGTAGGGTGAAGCGGTAACAACCACCAGAATCATTACGATAAACACCCAAATTAACCTGAAATCGAAGAGTGATAAAATATTAGTTAAAAAAAAAAACAAAAGAATAAGATCTGCAGATAGAAGTAAAAACGCAATACAGGTGGGAAGGCGCGACAATAGAACAAAAATAAACCCTTACATCTTAACTATTAAATTCAAAATTGAATACAAGAATAATATTAACAAAAGAAGTAGGTCTAACCTGTTCCAAATTCAATTGTTGCTGAAGCGGGTTGATTGAGAATGTTATTCACGCGAACCTATAAGATTTTCCCCTGTCTATAGTCTAACGTGGTGAAGTTTTCACTTCAAAAATATTAGTAGAAATGTTTTGAGAGAGATCCATCTTTGATTTTTTATTATTTTGTACCTGTCCACTTAAAAAAAAAAGAATTTCGAGGGTTAAATATACATAGTTTTCCTGTCATCCTGTTTTAATTTTATAACCATCAATGATATACTACAAATATATTATACGCATACAAAATCACCTGTCAAAAGTGTTCCAAAGACAGTGACAGTAATATTCATACATGTCGAATGGTACACACACTTTTATATAATTATAATGGGATACTTTGATCGAATTATTGCATTGTCATGGGTCTTCGTTGAGGGTGCAAAGTTTGATTCTAATCTGATCGTTCAAAGTGGGGCAAATCACGTACAAAGATTCCGTTACACATGTGAAACTAATATAAGGGTGTTAAAAAAGGGGGCAGCCAGTGTTTGTCATTAACGCGTAAATGTAAACATATGGCACTTTCAGTCTTCACATTTCGCCCGCTAATGCCACGTTTGCTACATTTTTGTGTTTTATATCATTACTAGCAGTTGCCCGCGGCTTCGCACGTACTCCTTTGTTATTTTCCACATAATAAATAAACACAGTAAGTATATATTACGTTTTTTTTTTAATCTAAACCATTCTCGAATCCCCTTGAACTCACACAAAAAATCTCATCAAAATCGGTCCAGCCGTCTATGAGTTCAGTGACATACACACGCATACAAGAAATATATATATAAAGATTATTATATGACAATGTGTTGTCAAGACGTGGTTCTCCAGCGGTCATCCGTTTTCCGAGGACGTTACCGTTATAATGACCTAAGTAAGATAGTTGGTTGTTTTTAAAATATATTCTATTTAAAACATCAAGCTAGGATGTTTTATGTTTAATGAAATTGTGTAAGATGTTTAAACTGTTTGGCGGAAATTATGATTCACGGAACGTTTCCGGGAAAAGAGAATGTTTGATTTTAACAATAATCTCTCACACTCCTGTAAATTTTTTACGGAAAAGACACTTGCATAGGCAAATCTATTTACATATAATAAAAATGCAACTCATCGCTGTCTGTACATAGAAGATATATAAGAAACACTATTATCGGGGGCCTTCATAATAAACGCAATAAAACCCAAAAGAATCATTATTAGAATTTTTGTCTGTTTGTCTGTGCGTTTGTTACCGCTAATCAGAATGAATGCAGAAACGGCTTAACCGATTTATAAGATCTACAAGGCAATGTGTGTATGTAGGTTCTCGCTTTATAAGATACCTGAAGTATCGTTTTATGACCAGCTTGACTGGACTGATCAGTCGTCCCGTCTCCGGCTTGAAGCTGCGCATGAGCAGCAGTCCTGACATCATGAAGTACGTGTCCACCACCACGCTCGCGTGTGACAGGACGCCGGCGTAGCGATAGAAGTCCTTAAACATTACATTGAATAAATACAAATGAGGTGTAGAATTTTGAACACCAAGTCGTGGAAGAATCATATGGAAAATCTTCGCTGGTTGTATAACATGGTCACGGAATCACTGTACAGATCAGCGATGAATGTAGACCAGTTGGCCATAATCGCGCACCTCCGCTAGGAGATGACGCCAAAGAAAAAGGTGAAGAATTTATGAGTCATGAAATATCAAGTAAATACTAACAAGGGACTTGATTATTATGATGTACTATATTGCTTGACGAAACTTAAGAAAACAAACTCGTTACTCGAATAGCTATGATACATAAAAAATGATCAACCGGATAGTACGCTACAAAAATGTAGGGTGAAACTAAATATTCACACCACCCAAGCAATTTTTGGTATCGGGGAAGAGGATTATTAAGGACATTGGGTACGGGTTTCTCGACTTGGGTATTTTTGAACTCCCTAAGTACTTAAAAGACGAAAAATCAGTAAACACATTGTCGGTTTTAGTAAGATAATATAACTTGGTATTGAAAAGTGGCTTACGTCATTCATATCCAATCCATTCCCAGCGGTGGCCATGATGTTAATGAACATGACGTGAAGGATCACCACTATGACTGCTGTCAGGAATCTGACGCCGTGCATCACCCTGATCTCGTCCTTGCTCACCGACATGAGATCGCCGGCGTTCTTCTTCAAGTCAAATGCGCTGATAATCTTCATAACTATCGAAAATTAAAAATAAATAAAGATGATTTAACCACGTGTTTGATGCCTACGTCAGAAATAGAAGTACCTTAGAACGTACATAAATATTTAACGAACGAACAATTTGATTTCATTTGTTTGGTGATATACCTCGTGGGAAAAGCTTACAGCTTTTATCACAGACTCGGACGGACAACTTAATATCGTGAAGTCTTTGGCGATAAAGACATCAGTTCGTACGTTTTATTATTCGAATGGACAGCTTACCGATGCGATTTGTTTTAGAGTCCTTGTACTTCATGGTAATGTACGTACAGACCGACGCTATTACGATCAGAAACACCGCAGACAACCTGCAATCATTAAAGTTATATGAATGTACGCGTACTTTTAAATTTAGGACCTATAGAATTTACTTTATACGTCGCTCAGTTGAATTTAATTAAACAACTTTGTTTACTCAATATTGCAAATGTGTAGCAGTCTTTGTGATTTTCATTTCCCGAGGAGGGTTGGTGTCAGGCAGGTGACCGCCTAAAAACTATAGCTAAAACAAATATACAGTATGGACTACGGCCGTATTGTGTACCCTGCAAATGTGGGAAAAGGGAATGGAGATTATGATCGTTTTTTCCTTCTCATTACTTTATATAGGTCTACTACAACAATCGATACCCTGCCGTCCTCAACCAGTGACTCACGCAACCTTAGCCAGATCGTCCATATCTACCCTGCGTCGAGCAACATGTTGCCTTTAGAAATCTTTTGTGAAATAATACTCACAACAGCGAATACAGTCCTCTAATGTTTCCTTGTGGTGAGCGTGTTACTTGACAGTAGTGAGACTTGATATCGGGGTGAGGGTTGATGGTACTCATGTGACTGAACTGGTATAACGTGCGTATGAACCTGAACACGGATTCCGTTGTGCAGGCCGCTGGCATGCAGATACCCCAGGACATAATGTTAAACGTTGAACCATATTCAGATTTTATCTGCAAATGCAATGGAAAAGTTATGGTCTAAGATACGGAATTAGATACCCTCATCTGTTATTTGATCAGAACGTAAATTATATTTACATCGATAAATCAGAAGTAGGTTGGCAAGCTACATCTGATGCCGTCTCTACGACCTAGATAGTAAAGACATTTATTATATCCTTGTAAGGCTATGTATTCATACATTTTTTGCAATGAATAACGCTTGACCAAAATATCAAATCCACTAACCCTGACGCCGCGATCTATGGACGATATGCAATAATTTAGAATGAGTCTCTTCGCTTGGAGATGCATTATAATCGGACATAAAACTGCCTCAAGCTAATTGCTTCAGTCTTTTGCTGGACAATAAACGAAGATTACGAGAATTAGCTTTGTCCAAACGCAAGATACATTCTTATAAAGGATGTTTGGAGACCAGTAGAATGCTTGAACGTAAAATAGTAGAAAGAAAGCTGATGAATAATATTGAATGTCAAACCAAAGGAATTCAGAGTATTAGGTAATTTGAAGTTGTAGCTCGCAACAAAATCTGTTGCACTTAGAGGCCGACTCGACCGGTGAAATACAACGACCACACAGAAGACAGGCGTGAAGTAGTGAGGGGGGGAGAACCCTAATTCTACTCCTCTTACCTGCCCAATTTCTAATAAAGTAAGGGTGGGAAGGGGGTGAAGGTTTGATGGAGGAAGAGATGGATAGGGAAGGAAATATCCTTTTTCCTATTTATTCCCGCCTCTTTCCAATAAAGGTAGCCAACACATCTGCAACTCATTAGCATATTGCAGACACCTAGCACCAGACAGTTAGCGAATAACAAATAGAAAATTAAAATATTTACACTTACATGAAAATAACTTTCAGATTTGTCATAAGC
>JWHW01033345.1:114308-124918 GCA_000931545.1 Papilio glaucus | reverse complement strand
ATCAAAGAAGTGACAATTTTTTATTTCAATATCCCTTTAGCCGTGTTTGCTTCAAAAAATTTAAATAAGGTATTATAGTAGTAAGAAGTCGTAGAAATACATAGTAATTATAACCACCCTGTCCTTCAACCCACTCGTGTGGGGTCAGTACTGTATGATTGTAGTCCTACAATACTGACTATGATTCAGACTGTTATTGGTCGGGCGCGTCCATTCTCTTTAGATTCACAGTTACTATACGCTAGGTAAAGCTGACCGGCATTCATCCCTTCTATGATAATAATCCAGCCCTAATAGAATTCTGTAGTTATAAGGACTGCCGGCAGAAGTGAAAACGTGAAACAGAGAGAAAGGTACGACAATAGTTTAAAAATAAATAAATAATCAACAAAAATTAACCCTTGTGTCTGAACAATAAAATTCAATACCTATTGAATGGAGGAAAAATAGAAAAGGTCGTCGAAACTGTTCAAAATCCAAATAAGCATGTTCCTGACTCGTTTCAAGCATGTTGTTCACACGTCCCCTGGAGATCTTTCCCTGCCAAATATCGTCTAATACGGCTAAAGAAGTTTACACTTGAAAAATCTTTTTTGTGATTTCATGTCCAAAGTGAAAACATTTTTCTAACGACTAGTAATCAATACATACTTTATAAAGGATATGGTTCAATTGATATGAAAGCTCATTCCACTGAAACATAATGTACTACATAGAATTTTCTTTATCTTAATATCAATGGTACAACTAAGCTTTGACATATGTCAGACTTTATCAGTCGTAGAAATATTATTTTTATGTCAAAACTTGTCTATTACTACTTGTTTGTTGTTACTTGTACTATCGAAAAAATATTTTTGGACTGTATATACAGCTTAAGGCTCTTATATGAAATGACTTATTAGTAACGAAATACAGAAGAAAACGTTAAATTTTCAGACGTTTATATATATCCATAGACATGGATTTCTGATTTGTACAGATCGCCGAAAAACTTTTAAACAAAAACAAAACGGACTTAGCTGACGCTGACACCGACTCCAAAAATAAATATTATTAAGAATTAATTCTTATGTTTAATTGCGTAAAATTATTTTACACTTTTAAGTGCCTTTGTTGTTTTTGAATATATTTTTTTGATGTCGGTTTTGTTTTTGTTTAAAAGTTTTTTTTTTCGATTTTTAGTGAATCTAATTTATATGGGAATACATGATAACAACCAACTTTCAATCAAATAAATATAATAAAAAACAAAAGTACATAGTAATAAACAGATCGCTAAGCCCGGCCGTCTACTGCGCGGCTTTTGAAATCACTTGCGCGAAGTTTTTTCTTACTTTGTAGTTTTAACTTTTGATATTTTCTAAACTATTGGTCAGAATTATATAGTTCAAACGGCAATTATAATCTCCATTAAATTCTCGTGGTAATTAACACATTTCAATGGACAAGGATTCATATCGAACACGAATAATAGCGTAGTAAGTGGCGTATGCGTTTTAATTAATGTTTCCTAAGAAAAAAATGGTTATTGTGGGACAACCATAGAAGATAGATGTATGTCGTCGCGTACTTTTATTTAACTTATATAAAGAGCTACAATTATTTGATACATCATTTTAATGTAAGTCCTATAGTTTAGCCTGCGTAAGACAAGAAAGTTAAATTCAACATTCTCAAATTATGCATTATTAAGAATAACTCAAAAACTACCGGTCGGATCTTGACTAAATCACCAATGGACAAGCATTAGCTCTCGAACAAAAAAAGAATTATCGAAATCGGTTCACCAGGAGCGGAGTTCTGAGGTAACAAACATAAAAAAAAAACATACAGACGAATTGGTAACCTCCTCCTTTTTGAAGTCGGTTAAAAAGCCAAAACCAAAACCCTGACCTAAAGCTACGTTTTCCATTCGTGACTCGAAACCTTTTACAAGCAATTGTCCAAATTCAATAAAAAAAATTATAGTTTAAAAATTATGATATTGTTTTGAAGTGAAAACTTAGCCGCGTCTTTGGGAAAAGGGGCTGACTCGGAAAACCAGATCGACACGGGATCTTGATCTCGTTTCAGCAACAGCCGAATAACCTCCTTCAACCATTATTTTAATAATAGACATTAATAATTAATTACTTAAATTTTTCTTCATAAAATTTTTATTCAAAATAAATCTGCTATGTATTTATTAAGCGATTTTTGGTAAAGGTAACACTCATGGGTCCGCGTTACCATTAATGGTGCAAATATTCTAGTTTTCATACAAAATATGATATTAATTAATATATCTAAGAAAAGAAACTACTGCAATTTTTTCCTTTTAAATTTTAACTTCTTATGTCAGTTTTCAATTACTATAATCTACATGTATGTATATATATAAAAAAAAATATCAAGATGAAAACCAAATGCCGGATTCCAAATGGTTTAATTTCCTTTCCACATCTGACAGACGGAGCCTACTCTTCTCAAGTTATTCGTCGAATAATCTAAATTTATTATACAAACGTCCGTCTTTCCAAGTAAACATAACTCAGCCTCTCTGGATTATTACAATCATTGTAAGTGATGTTTTGGATGGCGGTCGTTAGTTTGCTAACAAATTAATCATATTACTTAGTTTATAACGAAGTAGAGTAGTTATTTATAACTAATTAAATTAATTCGGCGTAATGCTCTGGTTTATAGTCATTTACCAAACAAACCCTTACTTACTTCTATACTTAAGTAACTCTTAGGTTATGTTACGAAGGTAGAAACCAAATGCTCATTTAACATCCGTGTAGTACCAGCACTTCAGAACACTGTTTCGAAGAACTGCTTGGAACCGCTGGTTTTCCCCCTTCTTTTTTACAGAAAAAATAGAATCTGACACTTTAAAATCGTTGCCAACTCAGCAGCACATGTCGTAAGCACGATGGGAGGAATTCCGTCAGGCCCACTCGACTAGTGAACGTCCAGAGATTGCAGCACTTTATTAAGTTGTTAAGTCGTCTGTGAAAAACCAATGAAATAGGAATGGCATGTGACAGTGTGAGTTTAAGTTATGAATGCGAAGGGATATGTTGGTGTAAGTCTAGTCTAAACTTTAGCATAGATAGATGGATTGCGTAAAGGATGACATGAACTAGAAAGAACTACTGAGATGATCGTTAATATAAAGGCGGAGAAGAAGGAAACGTGTTGTGCCAACCTTATTTTGTCCACAAGGCAGGAGAATGGTACTTAGGCAGGCACAGCCAAACACCAACTAGCCGCTAGGGCTAGATTCGTTGAATTAGTGGACCAGGAGGTGCGAATGGATCGGTGACAAAGACCTTAATATTTAGTCAGTTTTGAGCAAGCACAAAGTGCCTTGATGTATCTCATGTTCTATTGAAACGATTTGAGTCTTCGTATATTGTGAACATGGCAAAGTGTTGAAACGAATTACCAGTGTCAGTGCTTTTACCCAATTACGATGTAGATACCTAAGAAGAGTGAATAAATAGTAATAGGCTAATATGTATCAAATGCGTACCATCTTTCAATTAAAATAATTAGTAGACGTTTTAAAAAAATATATCCATTTACCCGCTTCAATATTACTACCAAAGTAATGAAAGAACCACAAAATAAAGATGTTTGTTTTACCTTATTTTGGACCAGATTCTATCTGATATCTTATTTGACTCATCAGTTTTCGCGTAATTTCCGGCCTCGTTCATTAGCGCTGTGGAATGATCGTCGCCAGCGGTATTTCCAAACCAATACGACTGATGGTCTTTCAACAAGCCAGCGTAATCATTCCTTAATGGCCGGCAACGCATCTGCATCTGGTGTTGCGGATTCGTTAGTCGCGAAGTCGGTTAAAAATGATTCTGCGACTCAGTTTCTATCTCCATAAAACCAACAGAACGTAATTAAATAATGACTACACACGAAAATGTTCTGAGCTGGCTTACGCGGGAATGAAATTTTCTCCGAGCTAATCCCTCCGTTCGCGTGAGGGCCCATTAGCCCAGCGTTACTTTGCTCGTATAACAACATACGTAATGGCTTCTAAACAAAATTTACTTTGATAAATACGAAGCTTACACTGAGTATAATAATGTTATGTCGTATATGGAATGGCAATTTCTTAATTTCAAGACACTCGGCAGTAGCAGTGACGTCATCATGATAATATAAAAGGTTTTCACCGGAGTTTAATTAATAACCGTAATCGTCAAACTCTTAAAACTTTTATTGACAAATAAACCTTAAACAATATTTAAAAACTATAGAGATCTTGCAGTCTCGTTTTCTGCAGAATTACAGTAACCGACTTAGTCAGTAGAATGCTAGACTCAAGTGGCACGGGCATACACGATAAACCGGTATTTGAAATCAAATTTATAACTTTATTATTAAGAGATAACTTAGGTTATAGGTAACATAATATTCGGACTTTTAAACATCTATTCGAGCAATTCGCACATCAAATTGAGTTGTTAATGCAAATTTTCATAACAATTTGTTCGTAGGTCTTTTCCGAAAAAATACAATCTTAAAATAAATGCAGTGAGAAGTTCGGTCTCCAATTGTCTAATTTTACTTCCAAAACAATCCTAACTTTATAAAAGTTAAGCATTTTGTTAAGGTACTTTATATCTTGATAATAAATATAAAAGTAGAATATTATTATTAAGCCGACCCAACACAGCAGCCTTAACTTTCTTGGATGTAATACTTTATGAAGGTACGGAAGTATTGCGCATCTTTGGCGAGCAAACTTATTGTTTAGGGCCCTACTTTCGGTAATATTCGCTGTACATTTTTTTCGTGCTACAGACAGACGTAAATCATCGTTTAAGTTCTTTTTTATATATACAAGAAGGTGGTAAACGAGCAACCTAATATTAAGTGAACGCTGCCCATAGGCATCTGCAAAAGCTTATTAGTGGCAAAGGCGTTGCCTATCTTCAATGGACAGAAGAAAAGATAAACAAAAAAAATATTTATATTTCCTATCCATCTCCTCCTCCATCAAATGCTCTTCCCCTTCCCATCGTTTCCTTGTTAGAAAAGAGTGGAAAGAGTAAGAGGGCTAGGCTAGAATTAGGCACCCGGCACCACACTCGAGAAAGGCAGAAATTCTTCTACTTCACGCCTGTCTTTTGTGAGGTCGTGGTATTTCACCGGTCCAGCCGGCCCATCCGTGCTGGTTGGTTTACAGGTTGCTGGCTCTAACACTGTTAGATATATGAACAAGTTGGCCTTAAAAACGTCCGGTGTGCTTAGTAGACCGAAGCAGTATTTCATACCGGCCCATCGCTTACAGTTATATAAGGCGCGGGTTCAGCCTCATATGGAGTACTGCTCGCATTTCTGGGCTGAAGCTCCCAAACACCAGCTTCTTCCATTTCACCGAGTATAATGAAGAGCGACCTGAATCGTCAACGATCGAGCTCTTACTGATTAGCTTGACTCACTGGCATTGCGAAGGGACATCAGTTCCCTTCGCATTTTTTATCGTCTTTACTATGAGGAGTGTTCGAAAGAATTTTTTGGAACAATTCCTGCCACTGGGTTTCGTCACCGCGCAACTCGACAAGGCTCCAACTACCATCCTCGCCATTATGTTGGCTGCAATCCCACCATTGTGTGGTCTTTGCGCAATTTCCTGCATTGCACAGTCGCGCTTTAGAATGATCTGTCGCTAACAGTATTTCCAAATCAATACGACTTAGGGTCTTTCAAGAAGCGAGTGTACACCTTAAAGGTTGGAAACGCATCTGTATTTCCTCTGGTGTTGTAGATGTTCATTGGTAGCGGAGATCACTTAGCTTTAGGCAACCCGGTGCTCGTTTGCCCATATAAAAAGGCACTACCCAGGTCGAGTGGTGTCAGTCGTGCAATTGCTTCTGGTACTCAACAATCAACAGTGACTATTAATATATTAAATTTATATTAAATTTTCTATGCGAAAGATAACATAGTCTTAATTAAAATTTTCCTAGCCCAAAGTTTCCTTTTTATTAGCTCTTAGTTCTCCCTAACGTAAACAAGTTAAAGCAAGTTTTCTCAGACCCAAATAAACATTTACTATGCGACTGCGGTATTTCTCATTTTTAAGTAAATAAGGCTGTAAAATGAGCTCGAACTTTGCCTTGTAAATATTCCCTGTTACCCAAATCCGTCACTTTTATTACCGTGACGAATTTATGTCAATATGAGTGATTTTTGTGTCACGCGCGGGTTGAATATCTAGTCGACCTAATATTTGGAATATATAAATTGATACTTCGTGTAAGACGTGTTTACCATCTTGATGGTTGGCATTGCAAACGCTATACGTTTAATACCTACCTACTTATACGAATTGTGGAATCGACTGTTAGTGACAATGAACTTCAGGATATTGAACTTGTTTCATCACATATTATTCACTCTTCTTTTGAAGGTATCCACGTCATAATTGAATGGAAACACTGACACTTGCAACTTGTTCCAATCTTTTGCCGTAAGCAAGATAAATGAAGATTCGAATCGTTTCATTCTAACGCGCGGTAATCAAGTATTTAGACCTGCCGTATGTCTAAAGTTATCATATTAGAATGGAAATCCGTGAATTAATGCGTATGATTCTCGCGCACACTTCCCAAAATGCAATCTGTAAAACCCAGAGGCAAGCCACTAAATTTTTTTGTTTGTTTTTTCTATTGATTTTGATTTCTTTCTAAATGCAACCTATTTGCACAATTTTAATCATAGTATCATCAATTAGAATCATACTAAAGCAACAATGTGAAACAATTGCAACATCATTGCTAGAACATGCTCATCCAGACTTCGTCGGGATGAGCATGTTCTAGTTTTCCTGTACAATATCCTTTTTGACCCCCGCTCTCCCCCGTATCTGAAGGAGTGTTTTCTTTATCGAAATGCTGACCAAAGTCGGGTACTACGCTCTGGCTATGGTAATCTACTTAATGTGCCATATACCAAGTCTGGTTACTTTAGGGGTTCTTTCGCTGTGAAGGCTACGCACTTGTGGAATAATCTACCTCGTGACATTCGAGAGTCACAGTCACTTGCCATTTTCAAGTCTAAACTACATAGCCATCTCCTTAACAAAGTCTCTCGCTAACTTACTATTTTCCTTATTTAAATATGTATATAATTATATGTATGTATAATATGTAAGTTTATATCTTAGTATGTATTGTTTATGTTCAATGCTTATATATTTATTGTAAACAATTTTTACTCTTATTTATTTATTCTTGACTCCCTGCTATTTATCCTTTTTTTTTTTTTTTACCTCTCCTCTCCTACAGGGTTGCCTGGAAGAAATCGCTCATAGCGATAAGGCCGCCCTTGCCCACATTTAGGTTTTAAGTTTAGTTTTAGTGAATTTATTGTATTTGTAATGTGAGCAATAAAGTGTTTATCTAACTATCTATCTATCTATCATTGCGACATGATTGTGTTAACAGAATTCCTAAGCTGGTATGACTTAATGAATATAATTTTCTTTAAAATTTCTTATATCATTGCCTCTCAATCAGACGGGCAAACCGACGTAGACAGCTTGCTGAACACTTGCTGTACGATAAAGACTAAAGCAAAATCAATTGAAGGTTGTTTGAAATGCGAGGTATGCCTCCAACGACAGAACGTAACTAGCGAGCGGCTCTCTATGTTCAATTATAGAAATGGGAGTGTTATTATCTAAACTAATATATAAATCTCTCGTCTGTCTGTATACTTACTTTTTTCTGATAGATAATCATGACTTCGAATGATAGAAATAAAAATAGAGTTATAAGGGAAAATGCTTAAAAGTGGGTGTTGTGACTAGAATTGAGAAAAGTATGCTTTGGTGGTTCAGGTATGTTGAAAGGATGAATGAAGAGAGAATAACGAAACAAATTTATGTTGCAAAATTGAGTGCAGTGGGAGCGCAGCGGAGTGGAGTGGAGTGGCAGTGTTGCTAGGGGATGCCCTAGGAAAACTTATATCGATCAGAATAGTCGCTTACTAAAAAGGGCGATACAAGGAATACCTGTAAACAGTGAGCTTGTATACGTAGATGTATACCGCGTTTTATACAAATTTTACATTCATATGTGACTCACGATTTTTGCCGTGAATTTTTACCCGCGAAAACTACGATGTGAGATACGAGCGTATACGACGATCTGATAAATACATGACTGAGCTTGACTGGGCGACTTAAGGTGGCTTCAGTTTTGGGTCCCCGATGCTCTGGAGGTATGTAACATCTTTGGTTTTGACATTAACAACATGTTACCTATAAAAATAAACCAATTAGGAAACAAACGCGTGCAAAGCTGCGGGCGACATCTATTTGGCTTATAAATGTATTTTTTTTATTTCTCATACATTTCACGCCCGCATTTCGAATATCTTGATTTATTCATGGAACAAATTAATATGAATTACATTTACTATTTAGTTTCAAGCCAGAAAATTAATTCAAAACAAGTCGCACCGTGGGTGTTCGAATAAAGCTAGGCGACTACGAATACAAATTTAAGATAAAGTGTTGCTTTACTTTACTTCAGGGGCAAACAATTTATTAAATCTGGTGACGTCACAGGTGTCTAGACTCATGTCATCGACACCGAATTTAAAGCTCTTTTTTGAACGATACAAGTAATATTATCATATATAGTGGAGTTCCTGGAGCGTTAATAACTTGAATACCTTGGAGTAAATGAAATTTATTTATACAACGTGTAATGTTTATCTGATGTATATATATATAAACTATTACAATATTCTGGTCTGAGTTTTTTTATATGGTTTTTTTATAATGGCGATAATTCTAATAGCATAATTCGTACCAAACAGTTCGTATCGTACCAGCTGTTTTTTGATAGTTGCACAAACCTTACACAAAGCTTAACACAAAAATCCTTATGTACTTAAACAATATCTATTGTTGCATTGACATTAGACAGCCCAGCACAAATAAATAAGTAAGCGCTCACGTCTGTAACTCAGAGGGGTAGGCAGATATCATAGATTACCATTTAGTGCGATCCTGGCACACCTATCGCGCTACTTCTACATTCATGCATTTACGCATCCATGCTCGTCGGTTATAGGTGCTCCTTAAATCGCCCTACCAACACTGCCACTCACTTTTGTAACATAAATTTGTTTCGTTATTCTGTTACCATTCATCCTTTCAACATGTCCAAACTACCGAAGCATACCTTTCTAAATTCAAGACACAACATCCACTTTTAAGTCTTTATTACCTTTAGCACAAATTCCCTCAAAAAACTTAGCTCGGACTTTGGATAAACTGGAAATGTCATTGCTTTTGACAGTAAGATGAAAAAAATAAATTCTTATTAGTCCTAGGAACCAATTTCGCATATGCTTTTGGTGGTATTTTATTTCTTTTTGAAAGGTCTATAATTTTATTTATGTTTTGAAAGTTTTTATGAACATTTTTCTATTGTTTTGAACTACCTTCTTCAGGAATACAATGTACCCAATTGTTTTTGATGATCATGATTAATGAGCCACTCTGGAAATCGATGTATTTGAGATATCAATCAATCTCAAACTATAAGATGAACTGATGAAGAAGAGAACGGGGTGTGCTACTCTTGTCTGAGACGAAAGTCATAAAAATAAATGTCTTTATTTCACATCTCTTGACCGTGGTACTTCAAACTCGGCGGATATGTTGATGCTGCAGGCTATACTTATCCGATCTAGATAAAAAAAATCTTTTTCATTCATAAAAAAGCCCAAACTTGTTCTTTCGACTTAATGATTATGTATTTAGTAAGGATCTTACAACATAGGACCGTACTTAACATTTTGTATGTAAATAAAACAATACGGATGCTGGAAACATTTTCTGCGGGAAATGTGGGGAGAAAGTTGTGTATCGAACTGTGAAACGACTCTGAATTTATTGTGCGTACACACTGCGCTCGGATCCTCCGTAAATTCATTTATTTTATACATCCTACATGTGAGTACAGTCACATCCATTAACTTATAACATTTACATAAGAGATTGTACACTTGCTAAGAATTTGTACTTTAATTTTATATTCGAATTCATGGTACATTATTGAAGTTCTTTCGTGATTGTGCTCAATCAAATTAGTTTTTACTAAAAATTAACACAAAAACACCAAGACCTATATAATATATGTATAGATGTGTGTTCGCTCAATAATTGTGACCTCCAAAACGTCCAAACGGCTTACCGATTTTATAGAATGAGGTGTCATCAGATTGGCATTCTTCCCTGTAAGGATACGGACTGCGAAACATGGCCGTGGGTTCAATTCCGGTGAAGGAAATGGTCCTTTCAAGTTTTAGCTTGGTTGGTAATGGTAAAAAATATATATTAGTAAATTATTTCGATAATCTACTAATATTTCTTATACGTGCTCGAGGAGTGTTGGTGTCTACTGTAAACACTGCTATAGCCAAAGCCTATTACAGTAGGAACTACGGTCGTACCGTGCCGACCCCACATAAAAAAGAGGGAAAAGGGAAGGGAGAAGAGTGCCACAGCTAGTACAATGATCAATAATGATAATACAACAGTTAGTCGGGTGATTTGTTTCCATTAAATTCAATATAAT
>JWHW01033345.1:68600-79734 GCA_000931545.1 Papilio glaucus | reverse complement strand
ATTAAGTTCGTTGTAATAACAATCATTTTTATTAATATTTTAAATAATTAATATGCGCTCACGCCCATAATCCAGAGGTAGGCAGAGATCACAGATTTCCATTTGGCGCGATCCTGGCACATCTCCCTCGCTTCACCTACATTCATACATTTACGTATATATGCTCGTCGGTTCCGGGTACTCCTTATATCACTCTTCTTTTGCATGTCTTTAATCTGATCGATATAAATTCCCCTAGGACGGCCAGTTATAATTTCAAATAAAAACATAATACATTACATACGAAATACTAAATGATACTATATAGGCATATTATGGATCCTTTTTCCTATACACTTTGTCAATTCATGCCCCGTGCAGATTATTGGATTTCAGAACGATTCAATTAAGTCCATTGACTTAAAAGAGCCCGCTTTCAATTAAATAAATAGATAAATGTAATAGAGTTCTATAATCGCAATACAAGGAATATCTTAAAAGATTATTCGAAAGCTATTAGATTTTTAGCTACCAATTTCTATTTGTGTTGCGCAGGCATCTACATAGCTACCTAGCTTTAGGTGGCAGATCGCAAAAGTCACCTAGCCTAAACCTCTTTTATCAGAAATCAAACTTGAGGGTTCACTCGTGAGCCTCAGTTTTGGTTGTTACTTAAGTACCATCTCCAGGCTATTAGATTGACTAAGTGCTTCATGTTGTAACTGCACACCCTAGAAGGGACCTCGGCGTTGGCTGTTACTCCGTGCGCGCTTAGCATTTTGGTTTGAGGGCGCCCGAAAAGGCTGGATATTGACGATCGGTAGTTATTTTATAGGTAGGGTTATAGTTAGTTAGGACATAAAATTCAAAGGGTTCTAAAGTTAATAGATGAGAACACTAGATAATAAGCAAAGATTTATAAATAGGCAAAGATCAAGTTAATATAGAATCGCAACTTCTGTCAAAACTCCGCAAATTACTCGTAAAAGAAGGAAAGGAAAATGCGAAACGCAGAACTTCTCACAAGATAAAATATTAGTATAAAAGTATGGTTATTATTTTCTTCACAATCTCGTATTAAATCCGCGGATGTGGCGAGGATTCCACGCTCGAAAATTTTCGTCATGTACCGCGGAATCTTGCTTTGTGTGAAATTCAATTTGTCTGAAGCCGTGACGTCGAGGCGCGAGTCAATTGTACGAGCGGATTATTGGCAAATTTTATGAATGCGACGCGAAGAAAGGCGTTATTAATATGATGTTTTTTTTTAAGAAATTGGAGAAACTAACAACTACACATACTATATGTGTAAATATAATTTATGAGGAACTAAGCAAAAAACAAGAACTAAGAAAGAAATACTAAAGAGAGGCGGTATTACGAGAAGAAGCGAGAGGAGTGTGCCAAGTTGAAAATAGCGCTTCTTAATTCAATATACAAAATATCCATGCATTGTGCCTAGCCCTCTTCATACTAATAATTATTTATAATTTGCTACTTCACGATCTTTCTTGGAGTTAATATTTCACACTTAGTGGTGATGGTTTTTCTTCATCCGTCTCATCTACTTTAAAAAGTCATTGAACCGTTTCAGAAGTTATACTTATACCTGAAACTTACAAAAGTGATAAAATAAGTTGTAGATTAGCGTTCTTTGGGCGGCCGTTGAGAGAATTGTAGCATAGTAAGACAGATTATCTTCGCAGCTGCGTAGATTTTTAATAGCTTGGTAAATCATTTATTAAACCGAAGTTTGGTGATGTATCTTTAGCCCGATGGATTTAATCCGCCCTTAACAAATGAATATATAATAATTCTTCAAAACATCTTTCAACCGACTACGCGTCGTAATGACATTTGAAATTTTAATCAAAATTTCGCATAAAATTATCTAAGTTTCGCGTTCCTAAGAACTTTAAATGTTTATTAATAGAGCGCACGTTTTTAAAAAGTTAATTTTCATTCAAATTATAATATAAAGTTATTGATTTTTAATAATAATGGGATAGACAGAGATACGTCACCATTACCAGTGTGGTGACGTACTAAAGAACTGTGGTATTAAGAGTACCCTCGACTGATGATCATGTGTGTATGAAGTGTGTAGAAGAAGCGAGGGAGGTGTGCCAGGAGTGCCAACTAGAAATCGTAATCTCGGTCTATAATTTTTTGCCCTTGCTTATTAATTGTATTTGCATTTAACATTGCCTTGGTTCTTATTGCCCTACTGACCGCTTTTTACTGCTATTTGTCTTTATATTATGTGAATTCCATTGTAATCTATAGACCTACGGTAGGACCAATTTTGGGGGTTAGGGAGAGAGGGAAAGAGGGAGAGGCGTCATTCGATTCGGATGCCTGGGGAGTCTTAGGAGTACTGCTAGTTGGGTTTATTACTGTTTTAAATTTACTATTGTTTTGTTAACTAAACAATGCACTATATCATATTTATAAAAGCGTACCGCCTTAGTTTTAGTTATACTAAACATGTTGAAGAGCAGTGTAAACAATTCTGATTCCAACGAAGTTTGTGAAGTGCGCTACAAACTTGGCTAGGAATTTTAGTAATTAAATCATTTCTCACTAGCTTTTACCACTTTGAGCGTGCATATTAAACAAATCAGCACAAAGTCATAACATTTTAAATAAATCATTCATTATAACCGGATGAAATTGTTCAACTTCACCTTTCACATCATTAATTATATCGCGGTGACAGCTTTCGAAATAGACTTGGATAAGATGCAAAAAAGCTGACATCTGCTGTCCATCCACTGATGTACGTAGTCCTTCTCTTTTAGGAGCTTACTCACACTGGATGTCCAGTACGTGGTCGCTATTCCAGAATATTCTAGACTCGGCCCTTCTCCTGGCAACGCAGAAGAAGGGCCCATTGCCATTTATCAGTTTAGTAAACCTACAATAAAGTTACTCTGGGGTCACCGACGCTCATGAACATCCATGAGCGTCGGTGACCCACTGCCTTATGCCTTATATAAAAATATTTATTCACATGTATAGCTGCGCATGAAACAAGTTAAAATGTTATTAATAACTTATGAATTAACACTTTTCACTGTGTTGTGACAAACAGGGACTTGAACGTAATTGCATAATAAATTGAGTGTGTACTTAACTCGGTTAATTTATAACGCAAACTTTGCGTTGACAGCGAAAAATGTTTTTCACTGATTAAAGAACAAAATCATTTTAACTGCTTTAATGAAAATTTTGATGAAATGGATTTATTTTTAATTTCAGTTTCGGCTTTTGAATCTTTACTTTAGTTACGCAGTAGGAAGGTTTCCGTTCCGTTCCATTATGGCCTCCTGATGGCTTGGAGGTTTAGAAGTGTGATATGATATTACATTAATATTCTTCCCGGAGTGTCATAGTTAATATGACGATGTGAGAAACGATGATAATTATACAATCAGTCGGATTTTTTGGTTTTTTAAATTAGATTTTCATTTTTAGGGTTCCTTACCCAAAAGGGTAAAACGGGACTTTATTACTAAGACTCCGTTGTCTGTCTGTCTGTCCGTCTGTCACCAGGCTGTATGTCATGAATCGTGATAGTTCGACAGTTTTCACAGATGATGTATTTCTGTTGCCGCTATAACAATAAACTAAAAAAAAAAACAGAATAAAATAGATATTTATACAACAAACGTGATGTTTATTTTAGTATTTTTTTTAGTTTTAAAGGGTACGAACGTCTTAAAATAAACACACTAATTAAAACGGCTATACTCACGCGTGGTTCGGTGTATGTACCGACTAGTTTCGTTTTAATTAGTGTGTTAAAATATGTCTCACGAAAGTTTAAATAATTTTGTCTTAAAATAAAAATAAAACAAGAAAAGTGTGGGAGACTCAGACAGAGTCTTCAATAAAAAATTGCATAAAATCATTTTGTTGGGGCGTCTCGTATTGACACATATTTAACGCGGTAATGCGCGCTGTCTTACTTTATCGTTTTCTATTGAGTGTAAACGTCGCTCTCTTTTTCTCCAGCCTACAATTTTTTTTCTCTGTCATGTAACAAAATGTACCTAAACGTTACGCGTCCTTCCAATAATAGAAGATTTTCGTCTAGTAATAAAATCACAGCTTTAAAAGTTTCATAACAGATGAAAATTGCCTCCAAAATTATTAAATTTGGTTTTAGCGACTCCGCGACAATATTATACACATGACCTTGGCCGACGAACTATAACAAGTTATCATTTTAGAGGTGGTTTGGAATTACGGGGCAGAGATAAATAACAAATGAGGAGGGTCGGGGTACGTAACAGACCCAATTTACTTTATTATGACGCATATGGGACATAAGTTAGTATTTGTGTTGTGTTGTACAAAGCTCCTTAAAGGACAACCGCCTCGGAGTAAAATTAGTATCTTTAATTAATTTAATACCTATTAGATAAATTAAAATATGATAAAGTTAAAAGAGATGATCTGTGGTCAACTTTAGTTGAGTTTGGATTGAACAGTGACCTGTTACAAGCATTAAAGTCTCTTTATAAAGATTCTACTGTTTGTATTAGATAAATTTTTTCTTTCATAAACATGTCTTACTATCTAAAATGTTCAAACTAGCTGGTATCCTAACGATCACTGACAGACATCCAACCGACTTACCCGATACCAAGTAGACACCTCTTCACATGAAATAATAATCAAATGTCTTTTATAATTAAGATATTCCGTGTAAAATATTGTTTTTTTACTTTTATAATAATCATACTGCAGTAATATTAATTTGAAACATTTGCGGAGGCGTGAGGGTGGTATAACTTCTCCGAGATAAAAGTTACTGTAGGTATGTTGGTCTGTGCATGCAATCAGATACTAATTGCATGCATAGAATAGTTTTTTTAAGTATAAGTGTAGCTTTTTACGTTTCTGTATAGATACAATTAATTCTACACATTTTTTATAATTTGTTATTAGTAGATTGAAATAAAGGTAATTATGTCCTGAAATTACCTTAACTTCGAAGTGTAATTATAGTTGTTGTAGATATTTATAAATAAATATGCGATCACACCCGTAACCCAGAGGAGTAGGCAGAGATAATAGATTTCCATTTGGCATGATCCTGGCACACCTCTCACGCTTCTTCGACATTCAAACATCTATACGCATACATGTTCTTCGGTTATGGGCGCTACTCATATCTCCCTTTTTAGTAAGCTAGTTTTTAGTAAGTTCTTCTAGGGAGTTGGAGTTGTTTCGTTCTTGTCTCTTCATTCAACCTCAACATGTAGATATTTATAAAAGATAAAAACACTCCCGCCTGTAACCCAGAAGGATTGGCCGATTTTTTTTTTCATATTGTACGTTCCTAGTATTTTTTTTTCGATCCAGCGATACAAAATATCGTGGATCGCTTCCAATTAAATTTGATGATAGATTAAAAAGTATTTGCAATGTAACTACAATTGGTTTCACCGAAAACTCCGTCTTGTCTTGCCTATAACTTTTTTTTTTATGTGATTAGGTGGCAAACGAGCGAGCGGATCACCTGATATTAAGTGAACGCTACCCATAGACATCCGCAACAAGCAAATGTGTTGCACATGCGTTGCCTACCTTTAATGGACAGAGGATAAACAGGAATAAGGATATTTCCTTTTCACCGTTAACCCCTCCCCGTCCAATCCTCTTCCCGTTCCCATCCTATCCTGATGAGGAAAGGGTGGGAAGTTGAAGAGGACTGAAATTAGGCTTCACTAAATACCAGCGGATCGTAATATATATTTGACTATAATTTTTGTCATCGTATAACATGCATTTATCAATGTTTAAAAACATTGAAAGGTTCGGTTCTCCTAAACTATCTTATTAACATCCCATAATCCTACAACAAGTCAGTACGAGAAGCATTTTACACTTGAAAACAACGTCCATATTTAATTAATCCTTTAGCCAATAAACTGCTGCGAACATTTTAAACTTATATTCAAGTTAGCATATTGTTGTGTATATTTAATGCGAACTCCATTGTGTTTGTCTGCATTTAGTTTGTCGGAAACTGCGCAATTCGGTGTACCGGCAATTGTTACTGTGGCTTAATTGTTAAGTTAGTTAGCTGTTCGCAATGAGTTATAACGTTTTTGACATTTGCAACGTATGTTACATGCATCCTTTTGTACGTCGAACAAAGAAACATGTTGAGAAAGGATGCAACTGACGAACTGTAGATGATAATTCAATAATAAAAAACGGTAAACGAGAAAGCGGACCACTGGATGTAGGGTAAATCGCTACCCATCAATATCCACAAACATTTCAAGCTACGGATGCGTTGCCAGCCTTTGTATAGGAAGGAAGAAGAGATGCAAATTCGTCAGCAGATGAAACGCAGATATACAAATAGAGGTTTTTATATAATCTGGTAATACATTGAGTTTATATGCATTTTTACAAGGGAAAAGTCTTCATCGGATCCGTTAAAACTTCCTGGATTTTTTATCGTGACTGCCTTGAAATTACTTACTTAAAACTTTCGTTCTACTGTCTCGTCCCGTTTCTTTGTAATTGTGAAGCCCTGCGACTAACTTTATTTCTCACTGAACTTTTACTCCACTGCATTCAACAGAGCCATTAAAATTTCACTAAAACTTGCTTTTAAACTTAGTTATTCAAGAGAATTAAAAATCGTTGTTTGAAGTGGAAAAAGATAAGTTTTTCACAGAACAATGTTTGAGTTAAATAAGTTAAGTACAAATATATACGCGGATTAATAAAGATAAATTAATGCAATCAAATAATGTATTTAAACAATCTTGTATCGAAAGGATGAATGAATAGAGATAAAGTTGTTCTATTTATTTAACTGAGAGCCGAACGGTATACATTAAAAAACCAAGTTTTAATTTTTATTTCATTCTAGAATTGCCTTACTTCTAGAAAGTGGAAATTAAAGTTATTTATTTAACACAGAAGAACACAAAGCGTTTTAACAAAAGGCCGGTCGATATTTCAATTTATGCCGCGCGATCTTTCGCGCTTAGTCGTGCTGTCGTCTTTACATCATACTGAACCTTACACGAAGTTTAACCTTTTTACTATCGACATTCGACTCATTTTACTTTAAACTACAAAGGTTAAAAATATAGTTGTATATGATCTGAATCAAACAGGGCTTCTTTATTTAATTCATCATCGAGTTAAAAAGCGAAGTCTTCAGTAAAAGTGTTGTGTGAGGCGATTATTTATCTTTTATTATACATTTAAATAATTAAACTAAATGTGCAATGTGAACAGTTTTGTTTGCGAGACAATTCTGTTTGCAAGTTGATCATTGATTGTGTTAACTAAATTGTAAACACACTTCCATTCCCCGCCTCAAGGTTTTCATTTTTGAAGCAACTTTTTCGGGTTGCATGTCATCGTCCAACGTACCCTAACGTTTCATTCGTAAAATCTTTCCCTTTTCTATTTCAGTAAGCGTAAAGGACGCGATAACTAATACATATCTTTGTCAATACCCTCTTGAAGTTGTCCGTTCCCTTTAACTTTCTATTTGTGTTCCCAAATGAACGAATAAACAAATGTATTTCATGGACGCAACTTGGCAAATAATATACGAAAATTATGGTGAAATCGGTACTATTTGCTCTCGCTAAGTCACAAGGAAACTTCGTTGTATGGAGTTAATTAGACGCAAGTTCTTAGACAAAGGGAAAAGACTGCAAATAAACAACTTTGTGGAATCAGATGTTTACAAGACAAGATTGATAATAACATTTTAAGTATCATTGCTTAGCCATCTACTTATACATAGAATAAAAATGTAACTTATCGCTGTTTGTACATGGAAGATATTTAAGGAAAACTATTATTGGGGCCCTTCATAAGCGCAATGAAACCCAAAACAATGATTATTAGAATTTTTGTCTGTATGTCTGTTTGCCTGAGAGTTTGTGCGCGCTAAGAATTTGCAGGCATCACTAGACTAGACACACTTTACTAGGTTAGACATTCTGTGGTTCAGATATTCATAACACACGCACGTATTTCGAAGACGCACGTCGGTCCCTGGTAATAGTAACAGCTATATTTGGTAACGCAGTATTTACACGTGTATAGAAGATTTTATAAAATATGTATTTATTCACAACAAACCTGTACAATATGGACTACGGTCACAGTTTAAAGAATGATATGTGTATATTGTGTCGACCCCACATAAAAGGGCAGGGAGATGATGATGAGGTTACGGTAGTATTAAGTAGGTAATATCATTTCTATTAAGTAAAATTGCAGGGCGGGTGAAAAAAAGTAAATAAAAAGAACCGATCACTCATCTCTCTAACCCACTTTTGAGAGATTAACTTTCGTGACGTTAATGGCACTTATTACATTAACACATATCCGTGTATACACACGTAGGTAGCTGGTACTTTTAATATTGCTATCTGACTAACATTTCTCAATCATGTTGTATCCTTATGGTCATTAATACACTATTAGATTTTCAATGTGATAGAAGGCAATCATTAAAAATATAAATCAGAATCTGACGGTTCCTGTAAATATATATTTATGTTGTGTGAAAATATGATACCATGTATGTCGTAGAATTGAACACTGCGACGTAACAGGCATGTATGCATAGTGCATGCATGAAACAACGACACAGTAACAAATTTTAAACAAAATTTTCATACTCTGGTTAGTAACAGCTGTGCCCTAAAAATGAAATGCACATTTAGTTTTACCGGATAGACCTACCATATATAAGTTTAGTAACAATAATACAAAAACAATCGCAGTGTTTTGATGACTGAGATGACAGCGCCAGTAGCCCAATGATTAAGGGTACGGACTGCGACACAAGCACAATAAGATCGTGGTTTCGAATCCGCCATTCGACTATTGTCGTAAACCTGTCAAATTGTTATTAAACTATTTCGATAACCCATTAATATTTCATATGCATGCCCCAGGAAAGTTGGAGTTAACCAGGTGGTTAAAAAACTATAGTCAAAACTTGTGGTACTGTGCCGACCCTACATAAAAAAGTGGAAAAAGGGTAGGGAGAAAAAAAATCACAGCGTTTTGATGATCTGATTATACCATTGACTTAAATCTATCCAATTAGGCTTACTTTGTTTTTAAATAAACGAGATTTCGATAAACGAGAATTGAATTGAAAATGTTCCCAGTATCCGTATGAGGAAAGGGAAGGGGAAGAGTACTGAAATTAGGACTCCCGCACCTCACTCATCAAACGAAACGCAGAGTACTTCTACTTCACGCCTGTTTTCTGTGAGGTCGTGGTATTTCACCGGTCGAGCCGGCCCATTCGTGCAACAGATGTTGTTGTTGCGGCCTCTACCACTGTTTATTTGATGTTACATGATTAGTGTGATGAACTAAGAGTATAAGTAGTAAATATTGAATTTTGTTTTATTGTATTACTTTTATATATTCTCTCATTGCCTCTCTTATAAATTCGTCTTTCTTTTGTATGTTACCAATTTAGACGGTAAGAATTCGCCTGAAGCCTACAAACCGTATTTCCATAAATTCTCATTTATGAACATAATATGTCGTATTGTTTGATCCGACCCCCGCTTCAGGGAGACCTGAAACAATTAGAAAGTACGTTAACTTTAATAACACAGTCGTACGCACAAATTTACCATTAAATTGATAACTATTGAAGCAGGGGAAAGTAACTGCACTAAGACTAACAAAAATCGTACACATCATTTTTTATCCGACCGACCCGAAGGAAGATTTTTTTTCACGTATGCATGTATTATGTCCGTTCAGGTGTCGACTACTGTAGCCTTAACGGGTTAATCAATGAAGAACTCTGCGTTTCGTCTGATGAGTGAGGTGCCGGAGGCCTATTTTCAGTCCTCTTCCCCTTCCCATCCTTTCCTCATAAGGAGAGGATGGGATCGGGAAGAGGATTGGACGGGGAGAGGGTTAACGGAGAAAATATCCTTATATCCTTAATTCTGTCTATACCCTCCTCTGTCCATTAAAGGTAGGCAACGCAGCAACAACACATTTGCTTGTTGCGGATGTCTATGGGTAGCGTTCACTTAACCCCCGGTGATCCGCTCACTCGTTTGCCACCTTCTTCCATAAAAAAAAAATCAATTTTGAAGTGTCATGAGATTCCCCGGAGTGTTAGGTATTTTATGATGTGATTAATAATGGTAAACACACAGCGTGTTTTTTTATTGACTGTTATTTGTTGAAGTGTAATATAATTAAATATATGTAAATATTCACTGTTTCTTGAATTTATTTCTTATGACTTTCGTAGTTTACAAATTGTAGTTTCCAATTGAATCGGTAAATTTAACAGTCGTAATGCTTCAATTGCATGTTAGCTAAGGCCAGCCAACTTCCACGTAGAGGCGTTTTGGCAGTCACACGACTGTTCCATTTCCTTGCAAGCGTTAGAAATTAGTGCCAAGATTCCTGAAACGTATTAACAGGAATTCCATTAGTAATTAAACATAAAAATAAAGTCAAACAATATAAGAACAATACAAGACAAAGAAATATCAATAACTGTCGGAATATTATAAATCATCCTTTTCAGTATGTTTCCCCACTGCAGGGACACAGGCCTCCTCTCCGGGAGAGGGAAGGAGCCGTAATCCACCACGCTGGCACAGTGAGAGATGGTGGACGTCATATGTCTTCGAATTTGGTGATTCTAAGACATGCCGGTTTCCTCAAGATGTTTTCCTTCACTCGTCTGAGTTCGAATCGTCGACTTACAGTTCGTAAGTAGGGTTTTAAGCCACTGGGCCACCACTGCTCCTGCGTTATGTTTGTATTAATGTGTGCTATGCATTTAAAGATACATATTCGAACTAATAAGAAGTAAGAAAAAAATAAATAAATAAATATAGGAAAAATAAATAAATAAATATAGTAAGACAGTAATTGATATAAATATTAACGGTAAACAAGTGGAACAGGTGGATGAGTTCGTGTATTTGGGGTGCCTGTTTAGTAGAGATGGTAAGCATGTTAAAGATTTTGAACGACGAGTGAATGCAGGGAATAAAATGAATGGGGGCTATAGGTACAGTTGTGAGAAGTCAGAATGTGTCTATGAAGGCTCGTCTGGCAATACACAATGCTGTACTAGTCCCCACTTTAATGTATG
>JWHW01033345.1:58226-68302 GCA_000931545.1 Papilio glaucus | reverse complement strand
TTTACCATTTAATCTTCAAAACCCAATATGTCCCCATTACGCTCCAGGATGTACAAGTATAGCACCGTCGCCCCTGCTTTAAGATTTAAGCCTAACAAATATGCTGATAAAAAAATCGAATCAATTTAAAAATAAAAATCAATATAATTAAATAAATAACCCCAGTTATTCACTCACCTTACATGAGATAGTTTTTTTTTAAATAATTATTTATTATGTTTGGCGGCAGGCAGGCGGACGGCCGTAAAAATTGTAACCAAAACCTATATACAATATGGACTCATACTGTGCCAACTCCACATGAGTGAGAAAAGGGCAGGGAGATGATAATGATTCATTATGATTAAAACAATTTTTTTGGTATTAAATCTTAAGTAACATCCGTAAGTAACGTAACATTACTTAATTAGTCTACTAGGAAAATAATTAAGTTCAATTACAACAGTTGTAGATAAAGAAAGAGGAAAACAGGTAACAACGAAGGCCCGGAGATATGAGATGTCTTGTACCGATAATTGGGTCTCCGGTAACCAGTGTCACACAAAAAAATAAAGAATTCGAAAAGCAAGCGTCGAGTATTCTTCGAACGTTGTTCTTACTTTTAAGTTTCAGAGGATCCATTGTATGCTGTTGTACATAAAGTAACAAAGCGTAACTCAAACTGTTCAATTGAAACTCAACAAGACAAGAACATATGTGTTGTATATGTTAGAATGTTAACTGTGTCATGTAATTTGTACCAACAATTTCTGTAGTTATCGTTTGAAAAGTGAGTGCATCTTTATTGCCATCTAAATGTTTATCGGTTTGGAGAAATGTAATAAGTTAATTTATATGTGTTTGTGGTTTTGTAATAAATTCCCGAGGAGGGTTGCCGTCAGGCAAGCAGCCGGCAGCAAACAGAAAACAGTAGAAAACTGTGTTGACCCCACATAAGTGACAAGAGGAAATGGTGATTTGGTTTTGCAATAAATAGATCTAAAAAAAAGTGACACTGTAAAGCCATTTCCTAAATATACCGTCAAAGCCGTCGCAGTAATTTAACAAATCGGCAGTAAAACTACTTTAAATGGCCCAACTCGTCGAACAGTCAATGTGTTTGTCCACCTAATTTAACGCAGCTGTTACTCCACGCTCCAAATGTTTGCCAAACTGCTTGTCAGGATCGTGATATGGGTTCTATTAAATGGCTGCCAAAACTTATAGAGGAATTACATTTTGGATTTATTTTGTGTACTTTTATAACTAAAAGATATTATTTGTGTTCTTGTATTTGAAGTTCAAGTGTGGCTTAAAAGTGGATTTTGTGACTTGAATTGAGAAAGGTATACTTCGGTCGTTTGGTCATGATGAAAGGATCAATGAAGAGAAAATAACGAAACAAATGTATGCTGCAAGGAGTCCAACTTATATCGATCAGATTAGTGACATACGAAAGAAGGGCGATATAAGGAGTACCCTTTACCGACGAGCATGTATGCGTAGATGTATGGATGTAGAAGAAGCGTGAGGGGTGTGCCCGGATCGCACCAAATAGAAATCCATAACCTCTGACTACCTCTCTGGGTTACGGGCGTGTTATCAATATTTATTTATTTATCTTATTTTGACATATACACACATATACAAATATAAATAGGGTGCAAGGCCTAACTTTCCTATTGTTCAACGCTAACTTATCTTAGTCATGTTTTCATATCACGCCGACAAAAAGTCAGATTTTTTTAGAGTTTTACTCTTAAATTCGCTAGATAATCTTTATCGCCACTACACTTTGACGACACTTTTTTATAGAACAATGTGGTAAACGAGCAAGTTGGTCACGAGATGTGTGACCCTTACCCATAGACCGTTACAGATCTATAAGTGTATCAGTAATTTTAAAATTGTGAAAAGTATGCGTGAAAAATATTTTTCTCAATACAAAACTAAAGTTCAAATATAAAACATAGCTTAGGAATTATTTAACAATCCAATCCAAAAGATAAACGATATGTCAGAAACTGTGGGGTATAAATAAAATGTCAAGCGAGAACGAGCTCGCAGTGCTCAAGGATTATGAAACGTTTATTACTTTCGTTGTATTCGATTTACAAGTTTGTAAACGAAATTGTAATAAAGTTACAATGAACTCTTTGGAGAAATTGGATTAACAGAATCAAAAATGTGTGAAATTAAAAAAAATATATTTTCTAATTTAATGCTTAATACTATTAACTTTATTAATTATTTGGCAATAGTCTGCTTTGTTCTTCAATCTTCAATATTGTAATGTCATATTTGATCAATTTGCATGGATTGCAATAAAAAAATAACGTCCCCTATTTAATATAGCGTTTATAAATACACATAGTGGGTGTGAGCGGGTCCACCAATTTACAAAAATATTTTAATGGTGTCATTTATATTTTACACTAGCCACCCACCCCGACTTTGGTCGAGTAGTTTCTTCATATACTATCATCCTGTACTTATACACTTTAGAGGAAGAATTTAGAAAAAAGAAATCAGTGGTCGCATACATAATAACAGAAATATATATGTGCTTTAATGTTTGTGTTTACTAACAGAAGATTGTAATGACAATTAATTTAGTATTGAGGTATATGACTACTTTGAAAAAATATAGGCTGCTCAAATTAGGTAAATATTCCTAAAAGTAATCATTGGAACCAAATTGTGAGACTATATTCTCAATTAAGAACATTTTGATGTTAAAAATATACGTAGTTTGCGTGTTACAATATAATTTATGTTGACATCGTGCACAAAAAATGTTTTCAGCTATAATAAATAATGTAAGGTTGAAAATTGCAATCGATTGGAAGGTATCAGGGAATGATAAATGGATTTTCATAATATTTTTGAACGGGTAATAAAAGATTAACGTGATGGACAACTTAATGTTCTAGTTTAGAGAAACTTTACTGAAGAAAATGCTTTGTTATATACATAGTTGCTTACATGTTACTTTTTCAGTCCAGTTATAAAAAAGAAGGCAGTCATAAGGACTGCAGACAGAAGTGGAAACTAAAAACAGGTGTAAAGGAGTGACTATAGTTCAAAAGTAAATGATAAACAAAAATAAACCCTTGTATCTCAGCAAAAAAATCGAAACTAGAAAAATAAATGAGAAAAAGATCGTTGAAACTGTTCCGAATTCTAATATTGTTGCTGACTCGTGTAGCTGTCGCATGTTGAGCATGTAGTTGATGCGAACCTATAAGATTTTTCCCTACCAAATATAGTCTAACGAAGTTTTCACTCCACAAGTTTTTCTCGCTCCACGTACAAATGTATGTTTTACTTATATTGGTATAAACAAACACAGACAGCTAAGTAACCGTATTCAACAGTTGTACACGTCGCAAGAGTATTATATTGTAACCAACCGTTATGTGTGGTACTTTATTATGTTGCAATTTATGCATTTAATTGTATTATTATAGTATATATATACTTCTATATGGACGTATTAGGATTTTTTTGTCACGAAAAAGCGTTACGGCCGCGTGGGGGGAGTTTTTTATAGTTTTTAATTCGTAGTTCTCCTGATTTACCGATTTTGATATATTTTTTTATTTGACAGGTAGTGCTTGTCATGTGGTCCCATTTTTTTTAAATCAAAGAGTGACAGTTTTTGTGTTATTCTTAATAATGCGTACCAAAATGTCGGTTAAAAATAGGACAATTTTGCTTCCTTGGCTTACGTAGATAAACTATAGAACTTGCATTAAAGTTATGTATGAAGAATTGTAGCTATTTAAAAATGCTAAATAAAATCTACGATGACATTCTTCTATGGTTGTCTCACAGTAACCATTGTTTTCTTAAGAAACATTAATTAAAACGCATACGCCACTTACTACACTATTATTGGTGTTCGCTATGACTCCTTGTCCATTTAAATGTGTTAATTATCAAGAGAATTAATGTAAATTATAGTTGCCTTTGGAACTATATCATTCTGACCAATAGTTTAGAAGATATCAAAAGATTAAAAATACGCGCAACTGAAAAATGCAAAAACACATAACAAAGAAAAGGTCAATTTTGCTTTTCCGTTGAATTTACACTTCTACTATGTGTGCACACATTTCGATTTTTTTATCAATTTAATAAGGGAAAAGTGAGGCTTAAAAGTTGTTGTGACTAGAATTGAGAAAGGTATGCTTCGGTGGTTCGGATATGCTGAAAGAATGAATGAAGAGGGAGTAACGAAACAAATTTATGGTGCGAAAGTGAGTGGAACCCTGGCAGGGGGGATTAGTGACATACTAAAGAAGGGCGATATAAGTACCTGTAACCGACGAGCACGTATGCGTAGATATACGGATGAAGTAGAAGCGAGAGAAGTGTGCCAGAATCGCAGCAAATGGAAATCCATAATCTCTGCCTACCCCTCTGGGTTATGGGCGCGAACGCATATTTATTTTAAAAACCTCCGATTAGGTTCTTGGATAAATTATCCTAACATGAAAGTAACTATAACTCTTGAAACTCTTGTAAAAAAAATTAAAATATATAAAAGAATATATGTTAACACTTTTACGTGCTAATTATATTTAATGTATGGTGCTAATTGGTAATCACGCAGGGAGTGGGACACGTTTGCTCTGTAAGAGCCAATACTATCTACGTACGTTCGTTACTGTAGTTTCCTAAGTGGGAGGGAGGAAAAGGGGGTGATAACGAACAATATATTTTCCCGGCTTTCCACCGCACACCACAGTCTGTACGCAATGCGGTGCTGTGTAGGAAACGAGGAATGGAATGCGTCGCCTTTGTACAGTTAGGTATGCAATGTACCTAAACTAAAGTATATCACTTTACTTTTGAAATTTAAAAGATACAGTCATTGGGACCCGCCGACAAATCGAAAACTGTAAACTATACAACAGCAGGCATTTTAAGTTATCTTCAATTTTATTTTGTGATAGAGATTTATTTAAATTAAAACTGAACAACTTATTATAAATGGAAGCAAGATTACAGTAGAATACTTTTTATAAAAGTGCTATCTATTGACAATAAAATATACTGTTAACATTTTGTTGATGGTAAACTCTCTATAATTTTTATCCTAAAAAATATGATATATGCATAAAATAACGTTCCTTTAGAAGTTTTTACTAATAACGTTTTTAATTTGATATGAAAAGGGAGATGATGGGCCGATTGGCCTGTAGCATCTCATCAAGCGAAACGCAGAAGTATTCTTTACAGTATCCTCTTAAATGAAGAATACTTACCAGAATTCTCTAATGTCTAGGTACTTCCTTGGTTGAGGCGGCCTGATAGTACTGTTGCTAACACTAGTTAATGCAATTTTATAACGTATCCAAAATTTGTATTATAGTTATATTAATGTATAGTACATAAGCTTATATTAATATCATAATATAAACAAATAAATATCGTGTTAACGTGTATATATTTTTCGTTTCAGATATTCTACAGGTGGATTGAAGAAATGGTAAGTGCATCGGTAAGATCCATACAAAAAGTTAAACTATACGTAATCTATTTCATTTCAGTGTTCTAAGGACTAATAATTTTTAAAGGCAAAATTAATTTTAACTTACCTTAAGCCCGGTGAAACTGTTAGTGATTCCTTAAGGCAAACATTAAAACGGTTACTAGTCACAAAAATGACTATGCAACGTATCGCATGATTCCTTCTAATAGCTGTCTGATCTATAGTTGTTACTATCTGGGTAATTATAGGTAGGATAGGACACTTTATATAAGAAAATATCTACAGTTGACTAAAAAACAATCGTAAGAGTGTCTCAAATACAAACATGTTAGACTCCTCAGCTCGTGTATAACATTCTCGGTCGTGTAGCAATCCCTGGAGTACAATTTTTCGTTCCCCTACAAACAAAATATATGATTTTTTCATCATTTCACACATTTTTATGTCGCCTCTGAGAATTGAACATAGATAGCCCGTGACGACATCATTCCATAGCCCAACAATAATTTAATCTACCTTTTAATTATATCCCTCTCCCGGAGAGGAGGCCTGTGCCCCTGCAGTGGGGAACATTCTAGAAAAGGCTGATTGATTGATTGATTGATTTAATTATAGGTATTATATTATAGATATTATATTATATATAATAGAGAAATATTATGTGTGTAAATAAAACGCCTGTAAAGAACTTACCATCAAATATTTTGATCAATATGAGGCGTCATCATTATTTTTTTATTTTTTTACGTATTAGTAAGTTGAATTCTATAAAAAGGCGTTTATTTAATAATATCCAGCATATTATATCCTAAAGAAAGTGTTAAAATATGCTGATATTTTAATTACCAATTAAATATGAATATGCGCTAACGCCTGTAACCCATAGCAGGAGACACAGATCATAGATTTCCATTTGACGCGATCGTGGCACACCTGTCTCGTTTCTTCTACATTCATACATCTACGCATATTTAGTATGCCACTAATCTGATCGATATAAATTCTCCTAGGACGTCCCCTAGCAACACTGCTACTCACTTTTACAACATAAAGTTGTTTCGTTACTCTCAAAATTAAGATAAATAATTAAAAAACAAAAAATCGATCGAATAGTAATGAATTACATTAAATTCTTGAAGTAATAATTATTTTTTATTAGCTGAGTGTCGGAATCAAATTAATGTAAGTCGCCGCCTCATTAGTTTTCAGGCGTCGTTCAGATCTAAGCGTGTCGCTGTCAAGTTGCTTGGAGTGGGGCCAAGTATTCCGGCTTTAACTAGACGATTATTCAGTCTATATATATTTGTTCCAATATATTCATATTTAGGAATATATACCCTCAGCTGCTGCCACATTTGGGACTTTCACGTTCCATTTTGATCACCTGAAATTTAAATCACCTGAATCACGTGACCTGGGTAAACTAAGTGGATTAATTGTATGTCAAATCTATTTAGTGGAACAAATCACTTGAGTGTATACATGCCCTTATATTCAGTTATTAATTTATGTCTCTACATCCGCCCAATTTTAAATTAACCCGGCTGATCAAAGTGGAATAAATCGATCTCTGAGAATATAGGCTTAAATTAGAGTAACTTATACTTCTGCGTTTCGTCTCATGTGTACACGGCCTCGTACGCATTGTGCAGTTTTAAACGCAGTCCACCGTCCGCCCGACCGCAGGTTTGATTGCTCGCTGTCAATAGCGAGCAATCGAAAACTAGGGCGACCCGCGTAGGTTGTACAGCAGTCGCAGTGGAGCCGCAGCGCTGCGAGCGACCCAGGAGTTTTCGGCCGGCAGCCGCAGCAAAGTGTCAATTATAACTGTTTTTCTGTTCATATTTTTGACCGCTCTTCACAGTTTTCAACCCGTTTCAGCTTACCGCATAACGCGTATGGGCTCTGAAGCGTCACAGGCTTAATCTACTTCCCCTATTTCTACATCCCTTTCTACTTATCTTAGTTCTTTCTTGCATAATGGCTGGCAAGTCATCTGATTGTTTAGAATTTGATGGGTATAAATAATCACAAATTATCATTTATCTTCTTTTACCATTATATAAACTAAATTTTATATCTGTTTTATTTTATATTAATATAATCTGCAAAGCTATAAATGTCTTCTGGAGAAGACTAATGTACCAGACGTTACTGTATCTAATCCTTTCGCGCTGTGAATTTTATCATAAACCACAGGTTTATATGAGAAACGTTGTGGATAAAAATGAATATAAGAACGTGCTCCTAGTTTTTAATATAAATTATGATAGAAATAATACGTTAATAATAGAAGAAATAACATTCAATTTAAAAGTGTTGAATGTTATTTACATCAATTATTTTCGTTTAGTCTATCTGTGGGTCTGACGAAAATATGGAACGCCTAACGTTTTTATCATAGCAATTAAACAAACTGTAACAATTGCTCCTCGCGTATCTCTCTGGTATCTGTTCGTCTATGCTAAAGCTGTCATAGTGTATTGTGTAATAAATAATTTGAAATAAATCAATTTTAAAGTATCTCGTCGTGTTAATCATTCTATTACGTTCTTAAGGCATTGACATTTTTATATTTTACATTTTATACTTTATTTTGATCTCTTAACATTCGGGGTTTCTGTCATATTTTGCTAGCATCTTTTTCAATATAAACCATGTATTTATTAAACCAAATAAGATATAAAAATTCAACACGATATTACTGGCATGTATCGCCAAGAATTTAAAACAAAGAACCTCTTCCAATTCGATTTGTTGCCATCCCATTTGGCCCTTTATTCTTCGTATCTTTTGCCGCTTAATATTCCGCAGGGTATTCGGAAACTGCGCTTATAAAATTTCCAACTTTAGTTTCAGCTGCCACCATTTTCGATTCATACCGCACCGCACTTGCCAATTATTTTATGTTTTGACCCTTTTTTCTTTTGTTGTTTCTTAGGTTCAAAGGAGCTTGAACAAATGAATTCTATGGCTCCAAACTCCCGGGGCTAACAAGATGACACCGGCTGGTCTGATAATATTCTGTTCACTTATGACCAGGACGCTATGTGTGGCTCCACAAATGCCAGGTAATATAAGTATGCAATACATTTCATTTTAACAGTTGTAGAGCCAGCAACTCCAAAATCTATAGCCCTCATAGAAGACAGAGGTGAAGTTAAAGTATACTGCGTTTCATTTGATGCGTTAGGTACCATAATTCTACTTCACTTCACTTTCCCATCCCAAGCAAAGTGTAGGAAGGGGAAGAGGGTTTGAAGGGTAAGGGAATAGAGAGGAAAAGTTCCCATTCTATCCTTATTAGGAAAGTAAGAGAAAGGGAAGAGAACTGAAATTGGGCCTCCAGCTCTCACTCATCAGACTAAACGCAGAAGCATATTTCTACTTCACGCCTGTTCTCTGTGAGGTCGCGCAACAGATGTTGTTGTTGTTGCGAGCTCTACAACAATTCAAATAAATTAGGTATGCACTTTTGTAAATCACATTTCACCATTTTGTAACAGTTTTAGAGTAAGTTGTATGTTACAAAACAAAATGGTACAAAAGTTATTATGTTATCTTTACATCTTATTTTTAAAAGATTAAGTGTGAATTATCCATAAAAACCACTACAACTAGTTTGAGGCACATTACCTTTATGAAAATAAGACAATAGATAGAGAAAGACAATTAGACAATGGAAAGAGAAGATAATAGACAATTTTGAAACCGAATGTATCATTTGGCTGATTGATTTGATTGTACAAACACGTGTACTTACTTATAACTTTAACGTAACTTCCACTATATGCTGGTATTTGGGAGACCGTGGTAGTTCACAATTATGTCTGTTTTTGTGTATTTACTATTGTCACTGACCTAGTGGATCTATGCCCGTACTATGCATGCTGATTATCCAAAGAAGTATCAGTATCTCATCTCAACGGCATTAACTCTACTAACATGCTTTCCTTGTCAAACCCAGCTCTCACTTCCATACATTAAAGTGGGGACTAGTACAGCATTGTGTTTTGCCAGACGAGCCTTCATAGACACATGCTGACTCCTCACTACTGTACAGCAACAATTATACCGAGTTCACTTTTTCAATATAAATGTTCTAATAATTTTATATTATCGTAGATTTCAAGACCGGCGAGAAAATTATCAACGGTCCCTTCTGGCATGAAGTATACACGGAGGTGTATGAAGATCCAGAGGACGATGTGTCCACTACAACTTCTGAACCGCTTCCGTTCTTTGAAGACGATCCCTCCACTAACAATGTGACCTCTCAGTTGGGGAGCAGAGTGCACCTACATTGCAGAGTGCAAGATTTAGGAGATAAAACGGTAAATTTTATTAATATTTTCTCATTGTTTCTTTTTATTTAATCTCTAATTTAGTTAATTTATCCCCAAGATTGTAGTTAACTACCATATTACATCACCTCGGGACTTGACGAGGAAAAGGATTAATAGGAAAAGGAAATAGTCTATTTTCTGTTTATTTCTCCGTCCAATAATAATAGGCAACGTATCTGCAACACATTATCTTTTAAAAATTTTAAAAGTATCAATTGTTTAACGAACGAAAATACATTAGTACAATAATA
>JWHW01033345.1:47592-57812 GCA_000931545.1 Papilio glaucus | reverse complement strand
GTAAATGTAAAATTTTCGATTTGACACTATTTCCCAAATTCGTTCCGTGTTTTTACCGAAGAACATAGTTATCCGTATCCATAACTTATGTTGCAGATATCTTGGGTTCGGCGTCGTGGCGAAGAAATCCACCTTCTGTCTTTCGGTCGCCACACATACTCTGCTGACTCAAGATACTCCCTCGCTTTCGAGCAACCGAACAACTGGCGACTACTCATACAGTACGTGAGTGAAAGAGACGAAGGATTTTATGAGTGCCAAATCTCCACTCATCCGCCGCTAGTGCGAAGAGTTTATCTGGTTGTTGTTGGTAAGTACTACTTTTGAATTAGTAATATTTGCGAGTGAAGTCACAGACAATTACATTAATAATACTGGTGCTTGATTAGAATCCCATTTGATGTTGAGTGCCGATCCGATCGGAAGTTGGAACCGTCGTTCAGGACTCTTCCATCATCGTACTTGAACGTGGAAAGTACGTCATAATCGAAAATAAATACAGACGTCTGCAATCTGTTTCAATCCTATATACTTAATAAACGAATATTTAAATCGTTTTGTCCGAAGACGTGTGTGTCAAAGGAAAAAAACTGGATAGAAGACTGAATAGAAAGTCAAGTAATTTAGCAAGCGAACAAAATTTATCCGTACATAAATATTAAAAGAAAATCATCTCTTATAGATCGCCTCGACCAATCCAACGCTTTTGGCTGTCATGATTGTAGTAGTCACAATAATGTTGATATTACTGCAACTCACATCGTACGTACTAAAATTTTATGTATGTTATACGTCACACTGAATTTTAGTTGAATACAAAAACAAAACTGTTGGGATACATGAACGATTCAATGCTCATAAATCATCGGCCGACAATACAGTATAAGGTTTGTCAACAGGCTTTGTGCGATTACACTTTGACAAATAGTTTAAGGGTTACGTACCAAAAGGATAAAACGGGACCCTATTACTAAGACTCCGCTGTCCGTCCGTCTGTTACCAGGCTGTGTCTCATGATAGTGAAAATTTTTTTTTCACAGATGATGTATTTTCTATTGCCGCTATAACACCAAATACTAAAAAAACGTGATTTTTCATAGACAATGGTATGAAACCATTCGTGCACGAGTCCGACTTGCACTTGGCCGTTTTTTTTATAATATGAATAAACTTGCGTACTATCCCACCTGATGTTAGGAATTTTAGAATGGCGATCTGTGGTCCTTTTCAAAGAAAAATAAACACAATTTGATTTGCTGGAAAATTGATTGTTCAGTAATAATAAATTTCTCAGTAGAAACGTTACATATAATAATATAATAATAATAAATCAGCCTTTCTAGAATCTTCCCCACTGCAGGGGCACAGGCCTCCTCTCCGAGAGAGGGAACTTTGGAATAAAACTAATTTTACCGATTTTATCGCGTTTATTTTTTATATTTTGGTTCCTGACGTTTCGAGTATTTTACAGCGCTCATGGTCACGGGGGGACTGAGGTATCAGATGTTCCAATATCATAAGTTGCTGGCGAAGTACCAATTACATTCAATTAATTATTTCTGCTCCGATCCATGCAGAATGAGCTCACTGTGTCTTGAGGTATTGCCGTCGTATGCTTGGATTGAGATTTAATTTTATTAATCACGAGATCCCAAGACGGTAGTCGTACTCAGACATCTTCCCTATTGAAATTAGCATGTTTTTTTTAAATGTTAATAGCCTCACGTATCATCCTGGGTAGAAAGCAGCGTTCTTTTGAGGACTTGTGGTTTATCAAATCTTCTATAATAGCGGGGGCCGTTTAAAACATGATCACAAACTGTAGACTTCTTGGAACGTTTATAAAACGCCTTCGCATTCATTCTTTTCTTATCTTCATCGATGGGATTTTTTTAACATGATTTCTCGTATAATAACTTGGAATTATAGGTAAATGTTAAAAAGTTGTTATTGGTTACGATGGTTTGTCATATCATGTAATAAAATCAAAAAGATTTTGTTGTCGTGTCATACGTTACCGTGATAACCTTATATTAGGATTTATTTTCCTATGCTTCGGAAAGTTTGTTTACGGGATTAAAATGCACTTTTCCGTGTACCTAAAATATGTGTGCACAATTTGATGATGATCGATTGAAAGCATAACAAACAAACAAACTCACATGAGCAATTATCAATCTTTAAAATAATTATGATATTGAATTTATTACAAATATCTTTGATATTGTAGCAAAAGATGAAGGCGTCCCAAAAGATCAGAATCAGCGTTGCTACATTTTGCACGGAAGACCGGAGATGTAAATAAACAAAATGTAATAAGGAAGGAATGGAAAGTTGCTAAGTCCTGGGGCGGTTTAGAAGAAACACAAGAATAAAAATACCTCCGATCTTTGCCACAACATAATTCTGAGGTCATGTTTACTTGGACGTGTCGACCAATTCAACAGCTGACTTGCCCCTCTAGTACACGTCTTTTATTGCTAGTAGAAACTTTTTCACAATTTACTGAACGTTTACAATATACCTAGTCCAATTATAAACTAACAAAGATCACAATCTGTTGGTGACATGAATATACTTTTAGTTTAAGTCAGCGAGAAAGCGTCAACTCTTTTAATCGTGACAAAATCTTTCACAAAGGAAATCGATCCGAAGCGAATAGAAATGTACTCAGAAAGTTTAATATCATGAATGAAGCAAAATCGTACTGACGGCAGTACGATTTTGCTTCATTCATGATTTGATTCATTTTAAATATTACATTAAGATCTGTTCATAAGAGAATCGATAAAACTGACTTTGAATGAAATGAATAGTGAAGTAAGACATTATTTAAATTTATATTAGCACTCATTTTAATTGTCGAGCATAGTTAACCAAGCTAACGCCCGCTTTCTGGAAGGCTGATCAGCTGAAAAATTATAAAAGAAGCTATCAAAAGGTCGATGAGACTATTATATTATTATTTATGTCTGTTAACTTGACAGGAGAGTTAGTTGAATACAAATGTGACAAACGTTTCAGAAACCGAGCGCGACTGGGATAAATGAATTTATTTTTAACTTCAAACGTACATAGATATGACTTTTTCAGTTTAATTATAATAATTTAAGAAAGGATTGTTATGGTCTGCCGCAAGGGTGTTTATAAACAATTTGACAAGGGTCATCCTTTTGTTGTCATAAAATATTTGTTTAAGAAATGGCTTCAGCTTTTACTCGTTGTTTTTGTAAGGGACTAAATAATTTAAACAAACACTTTTAATTTAAATATTACAGTCACACATATTTATACATTTTCTTCGTAAATATGTAGCCCAAATAGACAAAGGGGTTTCTATTTCTATATCCTTACTAATATTATAAATTTGAATATGAGTTTGTTTCTTACGCTTTAAATCCTTAACGACTGAATCAGTCATCAAATTCTGCACACACATAGTAAGGGGTACAGAAAATAAGTGAAAACCATATTAAGTTGAACCCCTGCGTAACTTGCGTAAGTTTATGTGGACGTACAACTGAATGCTGGACTCGAGTTCGATTTGACGCCCTCATAAAGTCAAGGGTTCAAGTATTAAGAGTATTAGCCCCAGATTTAGCTCGGTATATGATATATCAATGTACATACTATCTAACATATAATCTAGATCCTGATCAAATTACAGATGAGGGCATGAAATTCTTACTCATACTCCTTCCTTAAAGGCCACCAACACACCAAAAAAATATCATGGGCGGCGGTGATCGACTTTACGTCAGACGCAGCTTGTATTCTCTTCTTTTTCTTTCTCGTATTCTACATATATAAAAATATTATTAACGGTAAAAAAACACAAACAAAATCTTTATTAAAATTTCAAATGAAACTCCAAGCCGAAAATGCCACTTTTATTAGCAGAATCAAGCATGGATCGCCTAATAAAATTCGAGTTATGTCGTAAATCTGTGGAAGTATCGGGCCTATAAAATTTCACAAGACGTTGATAAGTTCCCCAGTTCCTGTTAAGGAACTGATAAGATATTTGCTGCGACCGAAATAGATTACTTAAAATGAAATTTCCACCTTGTTTACTTCTATATACGTAATAGTGGACGTACATATACCTTTTCTATGTATTAGCGTCCTGATACAACTGCTGCCTTGAATAGTGGTAGAGCCAGCAGTAGCGATATAACACGATTGGACTTATTAAGCCAGGGAAATATCAAGACCTTGTAGAAAACGTAAAGTAGAACCAGACTTTACCTACATCCGACTTAAAAGTTAACAATGTTAGTGCAATTCCTTCGATTTCACGAACGGAAAAGGTGAACGGCTTACGATCCACAAAAAACCTGGTGTTTTTATCAGGTCAAGTTATCCCTTCCCCTGTCCTTTAAAGGTAGGCAACGCATCTACAACGCATTAGCTTGTTACTGATGCCTATGGGCGGTCACTTAATAGCAGGTGAACCACTTGCTCGTTTGCCTCTTTCTTCTATAAAAAAAGATAAAATGGGATAAGGAACATTGCGGAAGCAGTTGACTTTAACACAAAATTTATCGCCTAACTTGACCGCTTTACGTTCCTTGGACAATAAAACAGATCTGTCTGAACGCTTCAACTATAAATACCAGACTCATTTTTCTTTTTACAACTCCGCGTGAAATAAAACGAATTGTGAAACTTTATATGTTTCTCTCAAGCCGGGATTTTATATTTTAGTTCATATTTAGCGGAAGTCACAGTTTACTATATTTTAGTTTTATAATAAGTAATTTGGACTCAAACATGTTTGACTGATTCATAAAAAAAAGTATCAAGAACAACTAGATATTCTTATTTCGACCGGGTTGGTGTTATAAGTATTTATAATTATACTCAAGAATTACAACTAGTAACCACTTAAATATTCGACCACATCACCACTTAACATAACGTGGGATTGTGGTCAAGCGCGGGTCTATCTTTATATATATATTTCTTGTGTGCGTGTGTATGTCACTGAGCTCCTCCTAGACGGCTGGACCGATTTTGATGAAAGTTTTGTTGTGAGTTCAAGGGGATTCGAGGATGGTTAAGATTAAAAAAAAAAGTAATGTATAATTACTGTGTTTATTTATTATGTGGAAAATAACAAAGGAGTGCGTGCGAAGCAGCGGGCAACTGCTAGTTCATTATAAAAATATATAAATCAAAAGTTGCGAAATAATCAAAAACTCAATGTAATTAATTTACTTTTTGTATACTATTGCAACATTTAAAAAAAATACTAGGAACTATATCTTAATCAACTAAATTAAACGAAGGCTTTTCACATGTAACACGAAATGAAAAAATCATCCACGAATAGGCAACGAAGATGTGCCATACTGACTGAACGTGTGCAGGTAAAGGGGTGAATGAAAAGAGGCCTCGCATTCCAGTGAGGTGCGTTGTCATTGTGACCGTGTTGTAACTATAAATAGGGTTCGGCTACGCGCACACCACGCGCAAACCACGCAAGCGATCAGATCGTCATCCGTGTCTAACTCGCTTTGAAATTACGTACAATTTGTCTTATCCAATTATATAATATTGGTGTCCAATAAACCTCAAATTGAATTTATCGAAGTCCACCCGCATACGCCACGCGTCAAAATCGCGTGATGTACGCGTAGCCGGCGCGTGTCGTCTAAACGCAAGCATACTTCGTCTCTCATTTACGTATTTAAATTTCAATGAATTTGGATTTTATATTCAAAAGACTCGCGAGATCTTTCAGGAATTTGCTTAATTTCCGGCTACTGTTAGCCTTTGTAAAATTCATGTTTAACTTTATAATAGAACTTAGTGATTTGATGTCGGGTTTAAATTTTAAAACAAATATCAACAATGTAACAACAGTTGTAGACCTACGCAAATGCTTGTTAATATGGTACTTCCTTATATAATCATAGGAAAATGTTTTACTTTAGTATTGAGCTTGTAATAAATAAGATTAAAATTAAATATACAATAGTCACAGTAACCAATCCTTTCAGTAACATGTAATAAATTCATCAAAGTAGTTCAAGACTATTGTTATTTACAGCCGAAGAACTATCTGTTTTATTACTTACTGCTAGATTTATGGTTTTGTTTATTTGATCTTTATATATGCTAGAGTTTTTTTAACAACGACTTTACTAAGCATTTATAGGTACCCCATAGCATATACGCCAACGTTTTTCTGTACCAACTATGGTTTAAGAAGACGTGATCATGAATGCCTTTTCATATTAATCTGGCTCAAAGAAACTGCTAGAGACCCTAAGATAATTTATGTTTACTTAAATATCTATTATTATAAATGCAAAAGTGAATTTATTTGTGTGTTTTTTACGGCTTTAACTCCTTAATGACACAACCGATCATCATGAAATTTTTTACACAGTACCAGGGGTACAGAAAGTGACATGTGGTACTTACGTTTTATCTCGAAAATTAAACTGTTCCCGAGGCACATAAAACCTTCATGTATAATATCGGTTGCCATGGTAACGTTACATATTTTGATATTAATAACTTTTTGACATGTGTTATCTATAATTCGAAATTATTCGCGGAATCTTATAAAAATTTAAAGCCGCGGGCAATTCGACAATAATTTCCTTTTTACTTAACCACGGATACCCTGAAATAGTAATATAGAATGAACCTCTTAAATAATATGTAGCACTCCAGGTACTGTTTCGGGAAATGTACGAAAAAAATGGAATGTAGAATGTACTGTTTTAATTTAATATTTATTTTACCTATCTTCTTTAATTAAGGCTTTGTCTATATAAATATTCGGTTTTCATAATTAATAAGATATAAATTAAATGTTCATTTCTGCGTAACGCGCTTTATTTCCCACAGAGATCTCAGTAAATGGATGTTCAGTGAACAATGATTCAGATCTGTACAATTTTAAATGAGCACCGTTCATTTTGTATTCTAAGAATCAACTCTAATAACTCTTAATACTATTTGTACTTTAGCAGGTCTTAATAAAGTGAAAAGTATGATAGAAAAAGACAGTAGGGGAGGACGAGGAATGTTGACTATAGTGGTTACACTAAAGTTATACTAAGTTTTAAGGCACCACTTTCGTTATAATATTATTATGATAAAGTTGTTAGTGAGGAACCGTTCCCCAGTAAATTTAACCATTAATACCTTGTCACTTTTATTACAATCCTTTTTTTATATCGTCTTGTTATTTACATTCAAATTAATTTTAAGAATAAATAGTTAATTAAATTGATCAAAGAATTATCTTCAAATAATTCGAGTGAAAAGTTGATAAAAATAATCAATAAAAGCAAAAAAAAACGGCCAAGTGCGAGTCGGACTTGCGCACAATGGGTTCCGTACCATTATCTATAAAAAATTACGTTTGTTGTATCGGAGCCCCCTTAAATATTTATTTTATTCTGTTTTTAGTATTTGTTGTTATAGCGACAATAGAAATATCATCTGTGAAAATTTCAACTGTCTATCACTGTTCATGAGTTCAATGGTGACAGACAGACAGACAGACATCGGAGTCTTAGTAATAGGGTCCCATTTTACCCTTTGGGTACGGAATCCTAAAAATTTAATTATTCCATTAAAAAATAAAACCAATGATCTCCAAACCATTCTCGAATACAATGGACCAATTGACAAAAATAATCAATGAATGAATGATCAAATATTTTGAAATTAAAAATAGAGACAATACAAATAATATACTGTTAATTACATTCATTAACTAACGATCTCCGATCTCTGCTCGCTTCATTGTATCACCTAATTCATTTTTTACATCATAGAAGTTTCATTTCACGATCGCGCACCAGCCTTTACACTTTACATGTAGTATTCCGTGCCCCTAAGAATTGTTACGGATAAGATAAGGTTCAATTAGAAAATTGTTTCTTTCCTTAACGCCAAACTTCAATACAAGCGGTACGGAAAATATTTGTAAGCGGAATAATCTAGAACAATTTTCAACTCTTTCGATTCATCTCGTATAGATACAAAACTTTTCTTATCCAGTCGAATAGTATTCATTTCGGCAACATATCGGATGCAAACAGCTGTGGGAAATGACTTAGACGATTTATTGAACGCCCGTTGAATATCCCTTGTAGATATTTGATTCACTATTTGAAACTTGTTTTGCGTGTGGGTGGATGTGTGGGTGTGGTGGGATGAAATAACCATATACCCACTGTTTATAGTTATTTCATTAACGGAAATAACGGTTTATTTTTAATACTATCATGGAAAATTTAAATTCATTCAAAATTAGTAGCAATCCAGAAAAAGGACAAAAATAATTGTTGTACATTTGCTTAAATGTTTTTTTTAATTAGTGAAGAAACATAAATTGCTAACGAGCAAAGTCTTAATTTGTTGCAACAAGTTTAAATATAAATTAGTGGACAGTAATTACCAAGAAAAAGGAGACTGGACTTTTAGTGAAGTAGATTTTTTTCATATCGTGAATTTAATTAGCTTTACAAAGGACTTTGTTTGCGATGTAGTAAATGAAATTAAAGATTTTTTATCACTGAAAAGACCAAGCATGTCATTGTCAAATTAAAGCAGCACTAGTTTGGAACAATAGTGTATATAAGTCTTTGCGTCTGGGAGTCTTTCATACTAATCATCCTAATAGTCAAGTCTAGTAAATTTCTGTCTACTTTGGGCTTTTTTTCCCAGCCAGTGGTATTTTACCTACTACTTTCGCAGGTATTTTACCTACCTCGGGATCGACCACCATCTGGCTTACTCTCCAACAAACGCTAAGGAACTCTGCAATCATACATTCTCATGAAATGTCCTGCCATCGTAGCCGTTTTTTTAACATTTCACCAATGGAACATAAAATTTAAACCTTGTTTTCAAAAAATATCTAAGATTTATATAAGAGCATCTATACATTCTGGTATTAAGAAAATGAGAAAGTAAAGGAACTGTTGAAGTTTTCAAAAATTAAAAGAAAATAAATCGTGGTCAAGTTATTTGTTCTTTATTGTAGAATAATTTTTACATTAACTTTTTCGTGTTTCTATATTTCAATATTGACATGTACGTTCATTTCAATAAAATAATACAGAGACATGTTTGTTCATCAAAAGTTCCAAGAAAATTTTGTCATTTGTAAATTTACCCTTTTTATTTAGGAGCGAAGAAAAGGGATAAGTGGTCAAGTCAACAGTACCTTATGTTCTGACCTTTCTCTATGTGAATTCTTGTCGGACCAATATTATTTATATAGAAAAACAAATGTTTTATGTTATTTGAAATACACTTTTATGCGACCAGTTAAATTTCTAGCGAAATGCATGAATTAATCACAATTATAAGGTAAAAAAAACTATAAAACTTTCACACAAGATATTTTTACAAAATGACAAAAATATTTAGACACAAGTAAGAACCGTTGAAAAGAAATGAGAATTTGCAGCTGTAAATGAGATTCAAATAAAAAATTCTACATTGGTAGAGCCCTCAACAACAACATATGTTCCACGAATGGGTGGAATACCACGACCTCACAGAAAACAGGCGAGAAGTAGAAGAAGTCTGCGTGCGTTTCATTTGGCCACTGAGCATAACATACGACATAAGGAATGTTTTTGATCCACCCACCACAAATGAGATCATAAACAGATGACCCACATCTGTTTATGATCTCATTTAATCAGGACCTAGATTATATGTTAGCTAATATGTACATTAATAAAACACAAGTGGGTTGCCGAGATAAATCTGTGGCCGACTCTTTTAAATCGTAAAAACCAAATCAGGTAGACCCTTATCTAACCGCCATTGGCAATTCTAGGAGTCAAATTTATTTCAACGTGCAACAGAATGTTAGACTGAAGTTCGATTTAACGTCACAAATCACACACATCTAAAATATAATCAAAGAACAGATAAGGGTAATAAATTTCGATAGCACTTTATACGCAAGAACTGTCGATGCTAATCCAGGACTATATACGACAGCTTTAACAAATTGATTAAAATTCTGAAACCACTTTAGAGTACCATTATACATTACCACGCATATGCATTTATAGGTAAAGAAATTTCAAAATATAAATTCTCAAAGTAAAAAGCGTCTGGATTTCTTACGGTGACCTATATTTTGTTTGGTAAAATTAATCTTACGTAATGTACATGGTATATAAGAGCTGTTTTAACGTGCACGCAAATTACATAATGTTATAAAATGT
>JWHW01033345.1:33859-45729 GCA_000931545.1 Papilio glaucus | reverse complement strand
TGAATTGATCACAATTATAAGATAAGAGAGAGGTAAAAAACAACTATAAAACTTTCACACAAGCTAGATATTTTTACAAAATGACAAAAATATATTAAACGTGGTAGAGCCCGCAACAACAACATCTGTTGCACGAATGGGCCGGCTCGACCGGTGAAATACCACGACCTCACAGAAAACAGACGTGAAGTAGAAGTATTCTGCGTTTCGTCTAATGAGTGAGGTGCCGAAGGCCTAATTTCAGTCCTCTTCCCCTTCCCACCCTTTCCTCATAAAGATAGGATGAGAACGGAAGGAGGATTGGACAGGGAGGATTAATGGGGAAAAGGAAATATCCTTATTCCTGTTTACGCCCTCCTCTGTCCATTAAAGGTAGGCAACGCATCTGCAACACATGTGCTTGTTGCGGATGTCTATGGGTAGTGTTCACTTAACATCAGGTGATCCACTTGTTCGTTTGCCATATTCTTCCATAAAAAATCTTGACTGGTTTTAATTGTATATTTCATTTGGCCGCTGTTAGTATAACATACGACATAAGAAATGTATACCCACATCTGTTTATCATCAGGACCTAGATTATATTTTAGATCATATGTACATTAATAAAGCACAAGTGGGCTGCCGAGCTAAATCTGGGGCCAACACTGTTGAATTGTAAAAACCAAATTAGGTAGAACCCTTATCTAACTCGCCATTAGCGATTCTAGTAGTCAAGTTTATTTCAACGTAGAACAGAATGTTAGACTGAAGCTCGATTTAACGTCACAAATTACACATATCTAAAATATAATCAAAGAACAGATAAGGGTAATAAATTTTGATAGCACTTTATACGCAAGAACTGTCGATGCTAGTCCAGGACTATATACGACAGCTTTAACAAATCGATTAAAATTCTGAAACCACTTTAAAGCACCATTATACATTACCACGCATATGCATTTATAGGTAAAGAAATTTGTATATATAAATTCTCGAAGTAAAAAGCGTCTGGATTTTTCTTACGGTGACCTATATTTTGTTTGGTAAAATTAATCTTACGTAATGTACATGGTATATAAGAGCTGTTTTAACGTGCACGCAAATTACATAATGTTATAAAATGTCGGCTGTAAAGACTAATGCTTCTAACCATCTTCCTTTCTCGTGGGAGACGTAAACGCAAGAACACCGGCAAATTTCATTGTGAAAATTATTCTTGTGATGCTATTTACTTAAAAATACGTGTGTCATTGAAGTGAAAACTTCTTTAGCCACGATAGACAATATTTGGTAGGGGAAAATCTTCTAAGTTCGCGGGACCAACATGCGCAACATGCAACATGCTTATTTGAATTTGGAATAGTTCCGATGAACTTTTTATCATATTTTTTTCTTGTATTTAATTTTGAATTTTATTATTAAGGTACAAGAGCTCATTTTTGTTGGTTACTTATTTAATTTTGAACTATTGTCTCGCCTTCCCCCTGTTTTGAGTTTTCTTTTCTGTCGTCAGTCCTTATTACTGCTTGTGTTTTTTTGTTACTGTAATGACTGGACCTTGGGCAATGTATGCTTTAACTTTTTCAACTTAATTAACGATATTTATCTATCTACTAACATTGTTAAAATTGTGATGATCAATTAAACATCAACGGTGAAAACTTGAGTCATTTGCGGTTCCGCAGATGCTTTTTGCTGCTCATGATTACACTCTCATCCTCCTCGCTAGATCTTACCACAAAGCTTGAGATGTAGACAAAGAAAATCATAAAGTAGGATTAACCATGAACGCACTCAAAATGAAAGCAATGACAAATTGTCTAGAATAGTCTTTCATAATAAAGGCGATTAGTGCCACGCCTATAAACCACATCGGTGTTTCAGCGAAAATTTCAAATGCTATTTTTTTAAGTAATAATATGAAAAAAAATTAAATGAATAGATTCGTCTATACTATCGACATTATAAAGATTATTATTATTATTAAGGATTATTAGATTTTGACAACAAAACCGTTTTTCGATATTTGTACTACTTTAAATTACAGAGCTTCGATTTTGAAGAAACAATAGTCAATTAAAAAAAACAATAACGGTCCGACTGTACCCGTGGGCAAGGAGTTGAAGAATACGAATGGACTGACACCTCACTTTTCAAAACCTGTAAAGCCGTTTAGAGTTAATGAGAACTTCAACCCTGTCCTTTATCGTATGGAAAATACAGCCATAAGAATATATACATGTATGGAAAACACTGCACATTCAATTAATGTTGAGTCCATTTCGTTTTATCTGGACCCGTAGTTATCCACACTCCTATTACTCGAACAATCAATTATATTCAGACTTCTTTTTATGAGCAAGACAGTTTATCTAAACAGCTAATATTACTGAGTGGTTGGTCACATGCGTCACATGTAAAGTCCGCCTCGAGACCCTTTACGATTGAGGCCCGGTAAGGGATGTCATAATTTACGAAAATGTCAGTAGTTTACTTACCGGCCAATTGATAACATCTGCTGTTTCTACTAATATTGTGTTCTGTTTTTCCTTATTAGTTTGGGTTGTTAATTAACCTAAGTCAATATGTGATGTTTTTGTTTGCTTATTTTATCCTCGAGAATAGGGGCGTTACGGCAGGGCGTAGTTGGGCGACCGCCCAGCACGCCGGCAGAGCAATTGTAACAGTAAAGAAATTGATTAAAGAACAATAAATAAACCCTGTGCGTATGCAACAACAAGAGTTCCAAAAAAAATTAAAACCTTATTTTTTTGTACATTCCAGAAAAACCCGACTTTGTGAAACTCTGTGGTGATATACAATTTAAATTAACTGTAGACTATAAATCAAATATAGGTAGATGGTGGTATGATGGACTCGAAAGTCTGAAATCTTTTTTGCCTGCTCTAATTGTAGTCTCTCTTGTTTTGTTTTAAATTTTATCAAACATCGCAACTTACAAAAACTGTATACACAGCATTGCGAACATTATTGACTATATATGTAACGGCTGCTAGTAGTGAGAGGAGTATTTCTAAGCTTAAGCTGTTAAAACCTATCAGTATTTTTCAATCTACATTGACAAATAACATTAGCAACTTTGTCAATCGAAAATAAAATGAGAGAATATATCGACTTTGGTAACCTGATAAAAGAGTTCTCCGAGCTGGGCTCTTGTCATCTTGACATCTTGACACGATACGACATCTGATTTCTGTTTTATTTGTTCCATAAAAAAATGTGCAGAAAGAAAGACAAACAAACGTGCAAACGAGCAACCGGGTCACCTGATCTCAGGTGACCGCTACCCATAGACAAGGAAACGAGTTGTAGATGCGTTGCCTACCTTTAATGTAGGGGATAGACTACTGACAATCGTAATTTGTTAATTTTATTCATTCAATTACTATTATAATGCCATGTCTACAAATCCACGTTAAGAATGCCACAACTAAACTACCGCTCACTTTTTATTCATTCATTCATCCATTCAACATGCCCGAAGGGATACCAGCTCATTTTAAATTACAAAAATAAATTTATGGTTATAATAACCAAAATATTTATTTCAATGTTGGAGTATTCAAAATATTTCCTTGATATTTTTCGTTTTCATTATGTGAGTACGGGCTCATATGATTTCATATTATGCGTCAGAGATTCTCCAAGTTTTCTCAGTATGCAGTTTCAATAAAGCTCCGTGTGCCTCTTTCCGGGAATAGCACTTTGTTTAGCTACGCGAATAAACATTGATAAAGAATAATGTTGATTTATTAATTGAATGTAAATAAAAGTATTCATACTAGTATTACATAAAAACTTATATAATCAGGCACTGATGATGTGTCTTTAAACTGTAACCAGAACACTGATAGAGTTATATGTTTCTCTTCTTTAATTTATTGGGGACTAACAGAAATGATACATTATATTCCATAAATATTAAATTTACACATATTTACTAATGTGTCCTAAGAATTGTTTGAACGAATTAGTTATAAGTCTATGTTCATACCAAACGTATTAGCAGCCGCCGACTATTAGTCTTTTCGTCAGCGGCTACACCTTATAAGCGAGGGTTGCAGAGGGTCTATCTTTGAGGAGATCATTGGGGGAGGCCTACGTCCAGCATTAGGCGAATATTACCTGAAACGTACGATACTCTCATGTTTAATTATAAATGTTCCTTGTTGCAGTTCCGAAAGTCGAAATAGTGGACGAACGCGGAAAACCCCTACAGGATAAGTTCTACAAGGAAGGCTCGATCATAGAGCTACGGTGCGTGGTGAGCGAAGTACCTCAGCCGTCACGACAGGTTAATTGGAAGCACGGCAATAGACTGCTGAACTATGACACCAAGCGTGGTGGAGTCAGGTGAGTGTCTAATATACTAGCGAGCCGGCCTGGCTTCGCACGGGTGTACAACATACAATAAACATCATTTTTTTTCAGTTCTAATATCGTACCAGCCTTCTTTAACAATCATCATATTTCACAGATACTTATTTATTGCGATTTTACGTTATTTCGTTACATAAAATCGCAATAAATAAATAAATATTTATATCATGCTGTCGAATGTAAAGGAAATAGTTGATTTGAATCAATTTTACGTTTTTGAAACTCACTATCGTACTTTTGCAAATCAAATTATGCTTTTTTAAAATTTAATTCTGACTTTTAATTCAACCACTGCTTACTTCACACATTGTCTAAAATATATTTTTGGAGAAACTTTTGTTCTACTCAAATTAAAAAAATCACAACCTGCCCCGAAATCCTACGGGATAACGTGAACAGTGAGTGTGTGGTGGTTGTCAGATTACTAATATTTCTAAGACTTTCAAGAAGGACTAGATCCTTCTTGAAAGTCTTTTAAGTAGAAAGAAAACAAGTACGGAAATCTGAATCTGCCTGGTGAGGTCACTACCCTTAGATGTAATGAAATTGGTGTTTTTAGATAGAGAAAATAATTTATTATAGAATGACGTGAGACCACTACTGATTTTAAAGTCATGTCAATAGTATCAAATTTTTGATCAAAGGTTTTATTGAATGCTGAATTTGATTTTCATAAGTCCGAATTTGAAGTATTTATAGATAAGTACAAATCCAATCGAACTCTATCCTTATTTAACAATTCGGAAACTCGTAAAAACGTATCGACTACGCGCCCGGCGCATCTGCGATTTGCGCTCGTTAAAACGTCGTCCCCGAGCCGTTTGCTTTTAATTTACACAAATGAATTAAGCGAATAAAATTCATGAAGTGTTAACAACGCTTATTTGTGCGAATCGCTAAAAAGATTTATAAGGGGCTCGGAGTAATTAACTTTAAGACAATTTAAGCACGCAGTTTAAGTTACAGCCCCCGCCTTACAGCTACGCCAGTGAATTGTGAAATAAAGTCTGAAAAAGCTACGATCTCACGTAATCTAGGTCAGCGTAGCTACAGATATGGAAGAAAGAAAATAAAAAAGCTTTATTCTCTTATGTAAAATCAATAAAAGTAATTATCTCAATTTAAACTGCTACTCCAGTTAGATCAATGTAGACGCCATAGTACTTCATTTGAAAATGTTCACGGTAGAAGGCAGGATCGGCCATTAGGTAATTGATTGCTGCGAGTTGAATTACTTTTTTATAGAACAAAGTGGCATCCATAGGCATCTGTAACAAGCTGAATGATTGCCGATGCGTTGCCTATCTTTTTGTAACCTGAAGAGAAGGAGGGATAAACAGAAAAAAACAATATTTCCTTTTCCTATCCATCCCCTCACCCATCAAATCCTCTTCTTCCCATCCTTTCCTTATGCGAATAGGATAGGAAGGGGAATGGGACTACGATTATAACTTATGATTAAATCCATGTAATGAATTCAAACTAGTTGAAGGGCATGCATTTAACCCAGATCAGAACAAGAACCCCGTATAGCTCGTAAGAGAGATTAAGGGCTTTCATTTGGCACGGTATTGGCACAACTCTCTCGCGTATTCTAAATTCATACATCTACGCATACATGCTCGGTTACGGGTACTCTTAACACCGCCATTTTTTTCTTTGATATGTCACCAATGTGGTCCGTACACGTTCGGATAGGACAATCTTGTATTAAGTTGGATTATCGCTTTTGACGAGGGTAAGCAATCGGGTTTAAAAGCGTTGAGCGGAAAATATCCGAGAGAAGTCTGGCTCGTTTATTGGACACTTGTCTTAACTCGGCAAGATCGCCCCGACTGCGAGAACAATGTTAATTAAAGAAATGTTTTATTACTGAAATAGTTTCAGACAGTCCGATATTAATTTTATAATTTTTATTTCTAATTACTTTAATAAAAGCTCAGAGGAATTGTGTATTAAAACCTATTGGTCTGGATCTGACTGATCTGAATGTTTTGATGACAGTTCGTCTTTCGTTCGATCTGAGGTTCATTGCCATTGTCAACCATTATTTGGAATTCAAAAACACATATTTGAGACGAGAGAAAATAATTTTGTGATTTTCAATATACATATATTCTATCCCATAGATTTCTTCCGTTTTTGATGCGAAATCATTTTTTTTTTATCATAAGTTGGCAAATTAGCAGCGACTTATCTAATATAAGTGATCATAAACGCCCATGAGCATCCGCAACAACAAAGGAACTGCAGATGCGTTGCTGGCCTTTAAGAAAGACCTCGAACTTACGTTTGTGAGGTTGTTATACTTCTTCACGGTCGAGTCATGCGACGGCTGTCTATGTTGAGCTCTTCTACAATTGTGACCACTGTTTAAGGAACATCGTCGTCATCCTCGTCGTCGTCCTCTTTGTGTTTCTTCTTATTAAATAACATTCTCTCCACAGTGTGAAGACAGAGACATTGCAGAACGGTGCTCTATCACGACTCTACATTGCCAACGCCGACAGAAAAGATTCCGGAAACTATACGTGCTCGCTGGCAGATTTCGCAGCGTCCGCCGTCTCCGTTCATGTACTAAGAGGTATGTTAAGCTCTCACTTATTATTCTGATCCATTTGGGATACTCAAATAACCTACAATCCTCTTGACATGGAGGACGATAATGCGTCCTTCGGAAACGTATTTTAAGACGTGTCATATAAAATAATAACATAATAACAAATCGAGACCTTTTTTAGAATATTCCCCACTGCAGGGACAGGCCTCCTCTCAGAGAGAGGGAAGGGGCAGTAATCCACCACGCTGCCCCGGTGCGGGGAGATGTCACATGTCTTCGAATTTAGTGGTTCTAAGACATGCTGGTTTCTTCACGATATTTTCCTTCACCATTTTTGGAGCTGTGGTGATGAGATAAATTACACAAAGTCAAGCGCCTGCCTGAGTTCGAACTCACAACCTACAGTACTTAAGTCGGGGCCTAGACTAGAATTAGAATAAATTTAGAATTAGAAATAATTATTTAAAAAAAACACGGAGTAAAATAATTAAAAGGAAAAGCTTAGTTAATAAAATCAATATTCCCTTAGTTATTACTATAGTTATAATATTAATTGCAGAATAATATGTGTATACCAAAAAAGAAAAAGGTAAATAATTTTCTCATTTTTTTGTACTGCGGTCATACTGAACTGACCCCATAGAAGTGGGAAAAAGGCAGTGAACTTTAAAAAATGTTAAGGTACACGCCATAAGTCGCTTAAACTCTCCAACTCGTTTCTCTCATCTATTTGTGAATTTGAAAAATGCACGAAATCGATATCTAGATGTAACGGCTTCCATACACACATTCAATTAATTCATTTTCATTCATCCATTCATCATTCATTTTGTATACAGTGATATTGAAATACTTGTGTCCTTACAGGTGAAAATCCTCTAGCGATGCAACGCGGCGGCGTCGCAAGAGTCGCACATCCGATGCGTGCTCTGCTCTATGCATACATCAGCTGACAGATTGCCGGCGCGTTATGGTCACGCGCCATCTTGTAAAACTGTAATTTGATGTCACGTTAGTTAGTTTAACAGTACATAATATGCATCTTGTCAATATTTTTATACATAATTAAAACAAGTTTAAGTCAACTGTGGCCTCTTCACTTGAGCTTATTAAGACCAATGTGAAGACGGGCCTAATTAAATTCCATGGTTTAGGTCAGTAGCAACACAAATCAAGAACTAATCTAGGACAACGTCTAGTTCTTGCTGTTCTATATTTAATTGAGACCCCTAAATCCTTAATTCTCCTATGTTAGACGCCATGCATACAATTTAATTATCATGCTGCTAAAAATCAAAGTCTAATTGACAATGGCTTGTCAATGGTCAGATAAGAAGGAAGAAAGTAAGAATACAATAATAAATGTTCGCATAAAACAATATATAAAAAAGTAAGTAAGAAATTTAATCAGTGTTATTATCATAAATGACGTTTGATGAAATTATTATCGAAAACCTGTCATTCAACCGTTCAATTGAGTGACATCTTATACTAAAAAGTTAGTTAAAGTAATAAACTTTAAAATATAATTGAATTTGAAAGGTGTCGTTATAATGTCACATCACTGACACACCATTATGTCAGAATTAATTAGCAGAATACCAAATCTACTGTTGTGAAACCATTGACAGACCATTGTGGCACTTGTTAACAGAATTAGGGGACAGATTTTCTTTTATGAGGCGAAAAGCTCAAGTACTCGTTTTTATTATTAAAGGTACGTATTAACACACATAGCATTATCAAAATGTAATCTTAAGAAGAAAATGTTTGCTGTAACAAAAAATATGTAAATAAATTTTCCCTTTGCTCCAGTATCACAGTACAGGGAACTAATAAGTTAATTAATACACAAACTATGTTACATATTAATTAACATAGTTTTTGTATCAACTATGTTATAAACATAATGATATTATTAATATGTATAATAAAACTCAATGTAAAATTAATTGAATTTTAATGTAAATGAATATTCATTTACATTAATTCACTAATATTTAATGTAAATTTTAACCTATACTAATATTATAAAGAGGAAAGATTTGATTGTTTTTTTGTTTGTTTGTTGACATTGAATAGGCTTTGAAACTACTGGACCGATTTGTAAAATTATTTCATCATTGGAATCCTACATTTATTAGCATAATCAGGGATAGAATTTTTTATTTTTTATAATTTTCGATTTTTTTGTTAATCAACCGTGTGGTGCAGGAGCCAGCCGCTAGTATTTAATATTTACGTTATATATTACTAAAAATATAGCCACTCAAAATTTCAAAAGTATTTTCCCCGTAATCCAAATTAACTTTTTTCTTCTTTCATTTCTCATGCCCTTTGATCTTTTATTTTCAGATTTAGAACATCACTCTCTAGTTTCATTTAAAATAAAACATTACAAAAACTTTGCATATCACAAAGTATGTATTTTGTAATTGGAAGGACTCAAAGATCATGTTCTATGTTGCCGATAAAATTATAAATAAATAGTCACACATATATATCATTCACATACTAAATGTCATGGTAAATAACATTACGTTGTAGTTTTATACATATGTAAAATAAATATATCACACCTTAGCACATATACAATCTTACGATAAATATAAAAAATAAGCACTTACTATGTCTGTACATACATGAATTAAATATATAAATATTTAAAATAAACTAACGAATCAAATACAAATATATAATAAACTATTACATAATGTGTTTCTAAAAACTGTGTTTAAATACCTCAAGCAGTATTTACTATGCGTGCACAATAACACGGGGTCTACGTGGAATACGTGTGAACTGCATGTGCATTGCTTTAAAAAGGGTTGAGATTTCTATTCACTTAAACTTTTTGTTCCCTGATTATTTTGTGATTATTTACGTTTTTATTTAGTATACAATAATGGGTGCGCATTTTTTTGTTATACCCATGTTTTAAATATTCATTTATCTCGTTTAAGGTAATAGTTTTTTGTAATAATAGCATTCGTTTACACAGGTGTAGATGTAATATCGATGTTGACTTGACTAATGCTATAATTATTGTTAATTTGTTAAATGTTGTTAAGGAGAAGCGGTCTAACTTAAGATTTAAGATGAAATATCTGGGATTGTGATCACTGTATTGAAAAATAAACGACTCATTCGAATCTCAGAATTGTGTTTTAATATTTTACACATGTTCGATAAATCACTAAAGAACTAACCTAAAGAAGCGTTCTTTGAAGCTAATACAAAAATAGTTTGACAAACTTATTCCGCTGTTGTGAAATAACTATACAAATAAACGAAAAACGAACGATGCTAATGTATGTTTATACATCGTTGCTATTACAAACTAATAGGCAAGTACATCCTTAACGGAGACCAGTCTGTCTACGCTAAATTCTAATTCCAATTCCAAGCATGTGACAGTCCTCAGGAATCGGGCTTCATAATAACCACAGATGGTTTCTCTTCGGACCAATGAAGACAAAGTACTTTAACGTAGTTGAGGTCCAATTTTATATACCTTTCCTACCTCATATCTTTCAAAACTGCCGTGATCCAAACTTCATACTCAAGGGTCGTTTTTATCTATATTATGGAATACACACGTAGATAAACTTTCAGGTTGTATAAACTGATATTGGTCAGATGATCGCTGGCTCTTGCACTATAAAGTTTAATTAGATAAAAAAACAATTCAGGTTCGTTCAGTTGACAATTAGCTGACAGTTTATAATATTACTAGTCCAAGCCAATAAAATGAATAATTCACAATAGGTATTAGGTCCTGTTTAGGTAAGAAGAGAGTGGTAGATGAAGAAATGTGAGAAGTAAGAAACGATAGGAAGTGGGAAGGAGATGTGGTCACCTCATTTATTATTATATATTGTAAGTCACCACGGTAATTATTGACCCGAACGACCCGTCGGAACCCCCCGGTTGGGTTGGTCCATTCTTGCAACAGCTGCTACTACTGTACCTCAGTTAAAACTGTTTTTATATCTGTTACTGGACCTAAATGACTTACTTTTTTTTATAAACAGATGCCATGCCATAGATACTTTTCGTTAAAATTCTGTTCTGTAATTAAACGTCTGTCTGTGTCTTTAATTAGTGTATCTGCTGTACTAACGAAGTAAAACGTGACTAATAAGGATAATCAGAGGATTAACAGCATGAAAATAATGAAGTATGAATACGAACAGAAATACGTCTCAACGACTGTGACCTACAATCAGCTGAGAGAGGTCGAAGTAGTCTTGACAGTATAGACATGACATGTAAATATGTATTTATCAATACTAATATTATAATTACCGTGACATTGAATAATAGGATTAAACGCATTATAAGGGAAAAGTTTGGCTTAAAAGTGAATGTTGTGACTAGAATTGAGAAAGGTATGCCACGGTGGTTCGGACATGTTGAAAGGATGAATGAAGAGATAATATCGAAATAAATTTATGTTGCAATAGTGAATGGCAGTGTTAGTAGGGGACACCCTAGGAGAACTTACATATATCTATCAGATTAGAGGCTTACTAAAAAAGGGCGATATAAGGAGTACCTATAACCGACGAGCATGCATACGTAGATTTATGAATATAGAAGAAGGGAGAGAGGTGTGCCAGGATCGCACCAAATAGAAATCAAAAATCTCTACCTACCCCTCTGGGTATGGGCGTGAGCCCATATTTATTTATTTTTTAACGTTACTACTATAAGATATTTTAAAGTTTGACCAAAATATTTTATGAAGTTAAATATAACTCAGTTCTTCGTTAATTTTATTAAAAGTTACATCGTCATTGTTAACTTTGTAGATTGCTTCAGACATCTGGGATGAGTTAAATAAATTATGACTTAACTGTAATGTCACAATGGCGCAATGAGTTTTGTTTTGTTTTTAAAGCCGACGCTTACTGTACTTTCA
>JWHW01033345.1:701-17913 GCA_000931545.1 Papilio glaucus | reverse complement strand
ACACTTTAAAATTGGCCTCGGTCTTAACATGAATACTCTTAGTGAAGTTACTTTACAAAGGGCTATAAGAACTGTAATAGGAGACGAAAGGTATCACTTTTTTTATTATTTGTCAAAATCGCTAGTAGACGTCCGTTCTTAACACCGGACAACGAATCGTGTTTTCACGGATTAGCAGGGGTTATGGTTTAAAATGAATGTGTGTGCATGCACCGGACTCCGGTCTGGCGAAAAATATAGGATTTCCTTTTTTTATACCACAAGGGGCAAACGAGCAGCGGATCACCTTTTATAAGTGATCACAGACGCCCATGAACATCCGCAACACCAGTTTTATTTACAGTCCGTCATCCAGTGTAAAAACGGACCTCTAGAAGTGCTCTAACGGACATTTTATGGTTTTCCATAAAAAAAAATCGAGTTGGCTTGAACCAGATATACGCCGATTAGTGCACCGCTTGTTAATTATGACATAGATAGTTTATAAAAAAGAGGTGGAATTGAAGAAAAATTATTGTCTCTATCTACTCTAGTAGGACTAGTAAAAGTAAACGCTTATTTTTTAACAAAAATAAATAATAGATTTTTTTATATATTTTTATGCTTGCTTTTAATAAGTCTACAGTAGTGATCTAACCAATTACAACAGAGAGAGAGAGAGAGAGAGCCTCTAGCACTGCATTAAACTAATGTAGTATATTCATATGTGTCCTCAGTTATCGTCGGAATATAGAACAACTGCGTAGAGTAATGTATGACCAACCAGAGAGGCCATTAGACCGCGCGGTGTGGTGGATAGAGTACGTTCTTCGACATGGTGGAGCTGGTCATCTCCGATGTCCGGCAGCCACTGCCGACTGGACTGAATACTTCGAACTGGAACTCATTCTTACATTAGTGTCTTTGGCTGTTTCATCTTTGGTGTTAGTTTTAATATTAATTTGTCGATTTGGAAATTTTTAGATCAATACGTTTTGAATATTACTTTTACAGTATATTAGTATTATGTATTAATCAAGCTATTGTTTTTTGTAACAAAATCAAATAATATATTATTGTAGTAAAATGAATGTAACGAGTCAAGGGTTCACCTGATATCGTGACACCTATATGCGTATGCAACAAGATAATGAGTTACGGATGCGTTACAGGACAGAGGTTGGGTTCAACAGAAAAATGATATTTCCTTTCCTATTTATCCTTTCCCTCTCGAAATCCTTCTCGCCGTCCTATTCTATCTCTAATAGATTTGGGAAGGGGAAGAGGAGGAGAATTGAGCCTCCGGCACCTCACTCATCACACGAAACTCAGAATACTTCTACTTCACGCCTGTCTTCTGTGAGGTCGTGGTATTTCAAGGATTGAACCGGCCTCCACCACTGTGCTCTCTCTGTGGGCTCTGTGGGCTCTACCACTGTAGAACTAACATACTACATTTCCAACTGCTTAACTTAATTATTCTTTTTTCTCACCGCACAAGTGACCTTAGACCTGGACAGATTGACTAGATCCTGTAAACGCTGAACTGGGCATCATAGTGATAAGTGAAATCCATAAACTATTACATTCAACGCAACACGCAATTTTATGAACTTGTGACGCGTGCCGCCGACCCTGTATTGTAGGGCACATAAGTATTTAAGCATTATAGAATCACGAATATTTTAATCAAAAAATAGGTAATGGTTGTGAGCCCAGTGTATTTATAGTGGGGGGGGAGGCAAATGAGGAAACGGCTTACCGTTTGTTAACTGAGCACGGCTCATCCCACCAACATCCGCAACAACCACAAGACCTACGATGTAGATAAAAGAATGGGAGTAGGTAATAAAATCAACAACGGTACTAATATATCACGACCATAACCCAGAAGAGTGGGCAAAGAATTATATGACTGATTTCGCATGGATTATATCTGATAGATAGATAGGTATATAGTTACACAGGCATGTCAAGTTAATAAATGCGTATTAGAAATACAGTTATTTCCTATATTACTTGTAATTTCATTTCAATTCGACGTCTTAATAAATTGAATACAAGAATAAGAACAAATAAGTACATAGGTTATAACGATTTGTCTTTTTAACCGACTTCAAAAAGGAGGAGGTTATCAAACTCCGCTCCTGGTGAACCGATTTCGATGATTCTTTTTGTGTTCGAGAGCTAATGCTTGTTGATTGGTCCCATTTTGTTAAGATCCGACCGGTAGTTTTTGAGTTATTCCTAATAATACATAATATGACAACGTTGAATTTTACTTTCTCGGCTTACGTAAACTATAGGACTTAAATTAAAATGATGTATGAAATAATTGTAGCTCTTTACATAAGCTAAATAAAAGTCCGTGATGACATATATCTATCTTGTATGGTTGTCTCACAATAACCATTTTTTTCTTAGGAAAAATTAATTGAAACGCATACGCCACTTACAATGCTATTATTTGTGTTCGGTATGAATCCTTGCCCATTTAAATGTATTAATTACCAAGAGAATTTTATGTCGATCATAATTGCTCTTTGAACTATATCATTCTGCCCAATAGTTTAGAAGATATCAAGAGATTAAACCACAAAGTAAGTAAAAACTATGCGCAAGTGATTTCAAAAGCCGCGCAGCAGAGGGTTAGGCTTAGCGATGTGTTTAGTACTATGTACTTTTGTTTGTTTTCATCGTTTTCATGTATAGACACTAAAAAGTAAGAAATAAAAAAAAACTATGTTTAAAAAAAACGACGTCAAAAACTAAAAAGTACAAAATAACTTAATAAAGATTTATTTGAATGCACCTCTTATACAAACCTAATACCTTTAACATTCATAAAATACTATTATATGTTTGTGCTACTGATTAATAGGTTTGAAGTCGGTGCCGAGACAAATATAATAGTAGGTACCTACACTCGCCCTAAACAAAATAAAACTAATATTATAAACAATGAGAATTAATCGGAAACATAAAAACTTTATGATAAATTAAACCTATATTATTCGTATATATGAATAAATTTGTGGCCCTGAAAAGGACCTATTGGTTTTTATTTGCGTATTGTGTGACGAGCATACAACACGACTGTTTTAGACAAACTAATACTAGAATTAAGTAATAATGAATACCTACAATTGTTTATGTTCTAGACGAAGCTATCCCGCTCAAAGTCACGCGCGGCGAGTGCACCTACTATTATATTTGGCTCGGCACCGACTTCAAACCTTTTAATAGGTAGCACATACAAATTATAGTATTTTATGAATGTTAAAGGTATTAGGTTTGTATAAGAGGTGTATTCAATTACATCTTTATTAAGTTATTTTGTAATTTTTAGTTTTTGAAGTCGGTTTTTTTAAACGTAGTTTTTTTATTTATATTACGCACGATACCTTATTATATTTTTGATAAAAAGTTACGACCTAAGCAGTTATTGCTGCTACTAGTGAAGTTGCAGCGTAGTGCATAAAAACTATAAGCATTGTTTTTTTTCCATATATTCTTCTTTCTTTTGTTTTTAAGTATTAGAGACAATAATTACTGTAAGTGTTAGGGTTCGCTAATTTACATTTTATTTTATTAAATTGAAAAGCAAAAAGACTAGTTTCCTGGCCAAACTATTTAATTCGAATATTTCAAACTGGCAACATATTCGTTTGTCAGTCGCGAAAATTATCGGACAGCCGGTAGGTAGAATAAAGTCGGTTGGACATTCTGACTCGAGCTATTGGACGAGAAGGTCGTGAGAAATAATACAGTTGTGTTTGCCTTTACCTGGATTTTATTCAGTACTTCACCTAGGCACCCTGAAAGTCTACATTTAGTGTACAGTAACAGTGCTACTTTATATAAGTAAATATAATACGTGTTGTGTTTGTGTTTTATTCAGTATAAAAAATAACATCTGTTTTTGAAGTTTATTGGTTGTTCCATTATGGTTTTATAAACGGTCTCTTACAGATTATCGTTAAAATATTCCTTAATATTCAATATCGTATCTTGGTTAGCATTTTACCAATGTTACAAAACAGCAAATTACGCAACAACACCTAACAACGGAACAATAACAATGTACAATAACCGCTATAAAACAATAACACAGGAGGCCTGTGTCCGTGCAGTAGGTAAACATACTAAAAAGGCTGACATTTATTATTATATATAAATCAAAAAATTATCCACATGATGTAGGAATATCCAAATCATCTGAAGGTTTGCACTTTATTATATTTGGTTTGCAAGTTATTTATAACAAATGGTGGGCCTACAGTCCACGAACGAAGCTATCACAGCTGGAGTAACACGCGAACGATGTTGCTCCTGCTGCAACCCCGCACTTTATATATGCTCGCTTCCCGGCATGGCGCGAACAATACAATACATTTGAAAGGAATCAAACTCAAACTCAACTTATTGAAACCGAACAGACTCGTAGGCGACTGCTAAGCGACTTCCAAACGATTGCACAACCCGCACAAGCCCGGGCGTCCGTCCCGTGGAGAGGATTCAATCTACCCACTTGTGCGGGGAGAAAAAGAATAATTGTTTACCTACTTTAAGTTACTTAACCTGTATACCTTTACAATATGTATGTTAGCAACTATATTGAATAACTTAATAAATCTAATTCCGTATGGAAATTAAAGAAAAGTCCCTCGGCCACGTTAGACTTTTCCATCCTCTGTAAGCTATACTATATTATGTAAAGGAATTGAAAATGTAGTATGTTAGTTCTACTGTGGCAGAGCCCGCAACAACAACATCTGTTGTACAAATTGGCCCGTTCGATCGGTGAAATACCACGACCTCACAGAAGACAGGCGTGAAGTAGAAGTATTATGTAAGAAAGTATGTATTTATTTAAGTGTATATATGCATCTATGCATATATGTATTAAGTTCATTATTTAAGTAGGAGTTAAGTATTACTATCCAATGTTTTATTTGTATGTTGAATAGTGTACACACTAATAATTAATACCCATTAAACCACCTCTCTCTGTCGCATGGTAAGCTGTAAAAGAACTCTTTTAGAGTTAAACTCGCCGGTACTTTACCATTTTTTAATAGTAATTTGTAACATTTATTTTTGTGTACAAAGTGTAAATAAATAAATAAGTATTTTGTGTTTAGTCGGATAAGTGAGGTGCCAATTCTCCTCCTCTTCCCCTTCCCATACAAATCTAATAGAGATAGGATAGGACGGAAGGGAGGATTTTGGAGGGGAAAGGATGAATAGGAAAGGAAATATCATTTTTCTGTTTGACCCAACCTCTGTCCTGCAACGCATCCGCAACTCACTAGCTTGTTGCATACGCATATAGGTGTCACGAGATCAGGTGAAACCTTGACTCGTTTGATTCCTCATATTATAATAAAATATTAATTTAGTTTAAAAAGCATTAGCTTGATTACTATACAATGCTTATATATTGTAAAAGTAAAATTCAAAACCTATTGATCTAAAAATTTCCAAATCGACAAAATAATATTAAAACTAACACAAAAGATGAAACAGCCAAAGACACCAATGTAAGAATGAGTTCCAATTCGAAGTATTCAGTCCAGTCGGCAGTGGCTGCCGGACATCGGAGATGACCAGCTCCACCATGTCGAAGAACGTGCTCTATCCACCACACCGCGCGGTCTAATGGCCTCTCTGGTTGGTCATACATTACTCTACGCAGTTGTTCTATATTCCGACGAAAACTGAGGACACATAGCAATATACTACATTAGTTTAAAGCAGTGCTAGAGGCTCTCTCTCGCTCTCTGTCGTAATTTGTTAGTAAACTTATTTAAAAGCAAGCACGCTTTTGTGACGTGATAAAAAATCAAGAAGAAAAGCTATGATTTTTTTTTATAAAATAATAAGCGTACATAAAGACAATAATCGCTATCCACATTTAAAAAACTATCTATGTCAAATTTTACAAGCTCTACTCTGCGTACATCTGGTACAAACCAAACCAAACCGGAAAAGATTTGTGGAAAACCATAAAATGTCCATCAGAGCAGTTCTAGACGTCCGTTTTTTACACTGGATGACGGACTGTAATTAAACTGGTGTTGCGGATGTTCATGGGCGTCTTGGATCACTTACACAAGGCGATCCGCTGCTCGTTTGCCCCTTATGTTATAAAAAAGGAAAACCTATATTGGTCGCCGGACGGGAGTCCGGTGCATGCACACACATTCATTTTAAACCATAAGCCCGTTTTATTATAACACGATTCGTTGTTCGGTGAAAAAAACGGACGTCTATAAGCGATTTTTGACAAATAATAAAAAAGTGATACCTTTCGTCTCCTATTACAGTTCTTATAGCCCTTTGTAAAGTTACTTCACTAAGAGTATTCATGCTAAGACCGAGGCCAATTTTAAGGTGTTCATATTTCTCTACATTATACCATTGGTCGGCCAACATCGGTATACCGACAAGTGGGACACCGGTTGTGATTGCTTCATCCGTGGATTGAAGTCCACCTTGAGTAATAAATAACCTTATTTTTGGATGTCCTATAAAATTAATAATTATTAGTAGAATGCCTGTGAAGCTGCTGTTGAATGGGGCGGTTCGAGCGAGAAAATGTAATACTTCATAGATTACTAGTGTGAATAAGAGGCTTTTCAGCTGATGAGATAAGTGCCGCAGTCCCATTCTGCACCGAATTTTATGTTCTATCACATTACCATGGCAAGTAAATCAATCATTGGCAGATACATGTCGTAGTATTAGCCCTGTTATGTCCTTGACAAGAAACAAGATGAATTACAGTGGAACATGTCTCCTTTTCCATGCGTTTCTATCAACCGTCATCTCAGTAGTCACTACTTTCTTGGTCATGGCATCTTTCACGCAATCCAACCATCTTAGGTCTACCTCTACCAACATTTCCCTCCACATTCATATCTTTTAAGATGCTCATATCATGCTTACCCTTTTCTCCTTAATAAGTCACTGGTGGTACTTTTAAGCTTCTCTTGTATACATAGTTGTCGCATACCTTATCCATTTGTGTTACCGCAGACATCCACCTTATCATTCGCATTTCTGCCGCGTGTACGTCATTTTATTCCATCACTTTAAACGCTCAACACTTCGATCCATACATACGACAATGGCTTAGTTAATTTTCCCCATTATTGTATGTCGTTTATCAATTACTTTCATAATGTTCTAAAGTATTGAATAAAGAGGCTGCAATTAATGTTACTTACTTAGTAAATCAGGTTGTGGTAACCATTTTGATATTTTGATATTTTTTGACCGTCCAGGTAGCTCGTCTTTATCCCATTTGAATAAAATGTCGTAAGGTAATTCAGAAAATACTTTTGTTAGTATTTTAATTTTTTCCACTGGGAGCAGTGATGGTCGGACATTAGTTCCAAAACTTACATATATGACGCCATTTTTAGAGGAATCAAGATAAGTTTGTAAGTCCTAAAAATAGTAAGGCTTTTGAGTAACTTGAAAGTGTACACGGTGATGACTAATTTATGCAATGTATTTTAATAGTAACTTACCTTTGGTAATTTTTTTTTGACATTTTGGTGCAACCCGCCCAAAAAAATTATGTTCGGAGGAACAGGACGATTATTTTCCCAGATTGCGTGGACATTTACAAATAACAGTTCCACTTTCTTATATAATTCATTCAGCGGTGGAGTGTCTGGTCCAAATAGATACTTAATAACTTTATTTTCATGTACTTCTGTGGATTTGAATATTTTATAAAATTGTATTTCATTGTACAACTCGACAACCTTTTCCCAAATAGTTAAATTGTATATTCGCTGTCTAAACACAGTTGGGTACAGTAATGGATGAGACGTAGCTCCAAGCACTTCATAATTTCTAAACACTGAGCCAAGGGAACTTATTTGAATCACTGGTACTTTAAAAACGTGTGCTAGTCCTAGAGTCATTCTAACACAAGCCTCTACCAGTAATAGATCAAAACGTGTTTTTCCATTAAGTACATTTTCTTGTACTGTTTTCGAATTCATTTGCGCTTCGAAAACTGTATTTACTGAACTTATGGTAAACAGCGTTTTATCAACCCAATTCAAGTTTCCTGAACCATCGGATCTTTCAACAAATCTTTCCCATAGGGCGTACGATAAATCATGTACATCTATTTCTGTCAAATTAACTGGTGCCTTTCCTTCAGGGTACGCAGGGTCAGGAGTAATAACAACCAATTCATGGTTTCGTTTCAATAGTTCATGTATTATTGGACGAAAGACAATTTGATGACTTATTGATGGTACTGGAAAAACGGCCAGTATCCGTGCACCAAAGATGTTCGATAAACTGAGAATTAACAGCAATAGCACGCCCGATTGACACATGTTCACTCCCAAGTAAATTTCGACTATGAATAAATTTCCGTTCCAAGAAATGTGTGAAATGTTGAGGCTAATGTCAGTAACTAACGGTAACTACGCTGTAAAATGACTATGTAAATAAAAAAATAACATAAAACACATTAAATTAATACACTACATATTAAGCTGGCAAGTAAAAATGCACATTTATTTGTTCTTCAATTGTTTTTTATGTTTAACGAAGGCCACCTTAATGATTACTCTTACTTCGCCGCGCTTCGGTTGATATCGAGGGGAGCGAGGGGGCGGGGGCGCAGGGCGCTGTCTGTTCGCTGTAATATAATGATAAAATAACGCTCTTTGGAGGGCATTGCCCGTCATTTTACACGTGCAACCGCAGCCTTCACGCAGAGGGCGTACGGTCCTCTGCGTGAAGGCTGCGTGAAGGGTCCAGTATAATAATGGTCGCAGAGGCCTGTAAATCACATCCGGTCAATTCGTAAAACAATAATTATTTCTGGTATAATAATTATCCTTCTACCAACACAAAGTTTCAAGTTTTATTGTTAATAAATAAATATAATAATAATAATATGATGTAAAATATGTGAAATAAAAATTTATTGCAAGCTGTACATAGATTTATATTGTGATACATCATTATATGTATACATACGACTAGTTTAATAAAAACCATAATAAAAACAATCAGCAATTTTTTTAGTAAGTTTCCCCACTGCAAGTTTCCTCTCCGAGCGAGGGAAGGGGCCGTAATCCACCACGCTGGCCCAGTGCGGGTTGGTGGATGTCACATGTGTTCGAATGTGGTGGTTCTAAGACATACCTGTTTCCTCGCGATGTTTTTCTTCACCGTTTTTGGAGCAGTGGTGAGCAAATAAATGACGCAAAGTAAAGCGCCTGCCTGAGTTCGAACCCGCGATCTACGGTACGTAAGTCGGGGCCTAAACCACTAGGCCACCACTACTCTCTTTACTCTCACGACTCGTAACTGCTCGAAATCCATTTAAAGACTTTCGTCTTTAGGCATACAGGTTTTTCCGAGTTTGAGAATAAAAAAAATAGGGATGAAATAAGATAATACCGTATCAGGAAGTCAAGAGTAAGAGCAGCGAGGACTATAGATTGTTCCAATGACAAGAACAAAACTGTGGTCACTTGGTGATTATTATATTATATTAAGTATATATTTATAACTTTATATGTTATAGCTCGTACTTACCCCTACTAATTAATATTATAAATGCCAAAGTAACTCTGTAACTCTAACGCCTAAACTACTAAACCGATTTAAATGAAATTTGGTACAGACCCAGTTTAGAGCCTAAGGAAGGACATAGGCTTTTAAAAAGAGTTAAAAATGCTGCCCAAGGTCACTATTCCACGCGATGGAGTTGCGGGCACAGCAAGTTTTCAATATTTTTTGTTGTAGCTTGTATTAATTTTCACATTCGCTTCGATGATATCAGTTTGGATAACATACATCTATATATGTACATATATGTCAACTTTGAATGACAAAAAATAGTAACGTAAGTCTTCGTCAGTGATATCTGAATTAATTATCCATGATATTATGATACCAATACTATAAACCGCCGCAGCGCAAACAAGTTGTGACAAGTTGTGTTACAAATGTTTCGTTGCTGCGGCGATGTAATTGAGAACTCTTTATTAAAATATGCGTTTTTACGAAAAAACTCAAGTGCACGCTTTAACCATAAACACAATGAGGTTGCTTTTTGTTTAAATGATCTTGTCACGAACACTAGTTTAATTTAACCAATGGCTTAACTTTTTTTGTACTTATCGTTATTTTAAACATTCGTGACATTTCGTATGCAACTTTATCCCTGATGAAATGACAGAAAGTGCAAAGAGTACTTCCTAAGTATTATTATTAATGCGAACGTGACTTTGTTTCTTACACTTCCTAATATGATAAATGTCGTACAGATCATGGTTCTTCAATTAAGGGAATCGACGAGATCCAGCAATGTATTAAAAAGTAATACACCTAATAAGGTAAAACAACATAAACAAATTCTTGTAATCCAGTGGCGGCCGGGCACCTCAAGCGCCACGCGTAGTCGTGACGCAGCGCCTGCTTCGTCCATTACACAGCGCGCTCTAGGAGGTAGTTTTAGGTCGTATACCTTGAATGAAATAAGGTATACGTGCTAAAACTACGACAATCAAGATATAATATTTGTAAACAAACAAACGTCATTTACCGTACATGCGGACTTTACACTTTTTATACTTTCTTCGGAAATGTTACAATACAAAGCAACCCGCGCTTTTAGAATAGAATTACATACATTTTACTTTTTAAGTAGATTGATTGTTGCTAAAAGCGTGTTTTTTTTTTTGATCTATAACTTATTTTTCGCTATTTAATTCGATTTCCTTTAAAACAACTGTCATTAATATATAAAGATGTGTTAACAACTAATCAATGTGCAAGTAGTGATATCTTGTATTTCAAGTTATCGTGAAGTTGTTCCTAATTATGTAACGGCCTAATAGATGTCGCTACTTTCAATTAAAACAAAGGATAAGAAAAGAAATTTGTAAATCCTAGCGAATCTAATCAGGATAAACGGATATTTTGATCGAATTATTGCTTAGTCATGGGTCTTCGACGAGTGTGCAAAGTTTGATTCAAATCATTTTTTTCAAATTTTATTCAAATTCAAAAAAATGGGGCAAAATCGAGTTCAAAGATTCCGTTACATTCATACAGGTGAAACTAATATAAGCGTGGTAAAAATAACACCGACTTAGACATCATGATTGGATGTCGGCGTTATTAACAGTATGAATTAAAATCTTTCAAAAATGTTGATAATAATTATTCAATAAAAGTAACAAACTAATGGTGACTGGTATTCTTTATCGAAGTGGTCATGATTATTATTAGTAATCTTAGCAACTATTAGATTAGATATCGACGATACATGTCTGTTTTTTACATTTTATAAAAAATATTACTGTATGCGGAGCGCGATGGACCGCATGCTATAGAAGGCATGGGGAAGGCAGGAGAAGGGCATGTCCAACAGATGATGATTAATAATATCGACAGTATTTTTCAAGCATCACTACTTATGACAACCTCAATAAAACTTCAGTCAAAACTTCTTCAGCCGCGTTGAGCTTGAGATTTTCGGTAGTGGTAAAAGGGGAATATCTGAAATAGACAGAAACTACAACTAATCCTAAGTTCTATTTAGAATAAAATATAAATAATTAAATTATTCTCAAGTTAGTTTCACTAGGGAAAAAGTATAATTATTCATAAATTATTGATTTTCATTGTCGTCTAATGTAGTCATCGAAGGTCTTCAATGATTGATTTTTAATAATCATTCATTCATTCACATGACTTCCTGTCGATAGAATTATTTTTGGATAGATTTGTAACTAACATCTATTTTCAATATGCCAAATGGTTTCAAACTGTCTTTTCTCTAGTTTTAGATAATTATTGAATAAAAATGGCTCCGTACCCGACGTTGCTGGCGTCGGTGTACTACTCGATGGGACGTTATTCCTGGAATATTCCCAGTACGGGATCTGCAGTTAAATACTGTTACGTGCTTGTTTTTCCGTTCCCAAGTAACGCTTTTATTAATTCATATAAGGGTAGCATTACACGCGAGAAATTGGGGATGAAACGGCGAGAATAACCTGCCAGACCGTTAAATTGTCTGACCTGCTTTACAGTTTTAGGTACAGGTACCTTTGACAAAGCTTCAATTTTAGGAGAACTACGTCTTAATTGTCCATCAGAAATTATATTTCCGAGTTATTCTACTGAACGTTTGAAAATGCAGACTTTTCCGCATTAATAGAAAAGCCTGCCTTTTCCTTCATTCTCATTTTTATATACTTGCGCAACGCCGGCACTACCTAAAAGATGTTGAAGGGCTCGATTAATACAGCGTTGGTACACAGAATAAGCGTTACGTAAACCGAATGGCAACAACACATGTTTCTGAACAAGTTCTTTTATAAATCGGAAATTATGAAATTATCAGCCCCTTGCTAATACTAACAGTTGTAGCAATTATTTATATGCATAAAGTGTCATAATAAAAATTATCTCTTTTAACTTTAACAATATTCGTTTATTTAAGACTTAGTATTGACCCTGTTATCTTGTTTTGATGAGTTTTTATCAACAAGTACATTCTTCCATTTTCTTTTTAAAGGGGTAAGTTATCATTTATTTGCTCATATTAACAGTTGTAGTATTTATAAATCATGACAAAAGAATTATTACAATAGTTTCTCTCTTTTTAAACTGATAATATTTATTTTTAGGTTTTGATTGAGTCGACACTCTGCGTTGATACATTGTTATCTGGATTTTATTAAAACTTTTCCCTCATGTTATAGGAAAAAAATAAGACTAATTATTTAGCACAAAAGAACCAAGATTCAACAGAATCAAGTAAATAACCCACGGAATTGTAAATAAAATCACGCGTCGCCGTAGATGATATTGCACATAGTTGTAGCAACTAAATAAAAACAAAGTTTTTATTAAGTTTTGGCGATGGAAACGCATTTCTATTATAGATTCAACGCGGACGAAGTCGCGGGAACAGCTAGTGCACAATATTTATAAACCATTAATCGTTATGAAAACGTTATTAATATTATTTCTAGGAATTAAACTTACAGATAGATACTTTAAGTTGTTGTATTGATAAATGTTTCGTGTTTGCGCCGATATACCTGATAGATGGATGATAGATAGATAGGTAAATAATTATATCGGCATACAGGTCAAGCTAATAAAAGCGTGTTAGAAATACAGGTATTTATAAGTTATATTACTTGTAATTACATTTCAATTCGACGTCTTAATAAATTTAATACAAGAATAAGAACATAGGTTATAACGATTTGTCTTTTTTATACCGATAACGTTTCAAACCTTGCTGTAATATAAACCTTGATATTAAAATAATTAATAGTATTGCTGACATCATACTAATAAGTATAAAAAATACTAGCTCTAAATCTAAGTATGCCGACCACGAGATGTTAGCGGCTGGAGATCGCAGGTGCCTCGCGCCTCCATGTCTGAGCACGTACTCCAACCACCACATGGCTCGCTCCAGCGGCTTTTGTGGCTGATCTTGCATTAGAGTACGGAGCCGCGCAATGTTGTTTCGGTAACTAAAATAAATTTGATATCTATTTTATTTTATAATCTATGTCCTGTTCTACCATTGAGCCAGCAAATGCAACTCATTAATTGGCCGACTCGATCGAAGAAGTTTTACAACCCGACACAATTATTGCTGATTAGGGGCTTTAAAATACGTTCCTAAATCAATTACTATCTCTGCTTATTCTTAAACGAAGTGGCAGGAGAAATTTTCTTTAAATCTCGGTTTGATTCCGATTATATAGAGAAAAATAAGGGAATAAAAAGATGGGTGAATAATAAAACACAATGTAAGTTATGAGAAACTCTTACCTTTCGTTCTCAGCTACCTCAAGTATGGTTTTTTTCAATTTTTCTTCTGTGAGTTGTTCAAAGTCAAGTCGAATTCCAATTTTGTGATAAACATACTTCTCTACATTGTACCACTGGTCTCCGAAAATGGGTATACCAACTAGCGGCACTCCAGCTGTGATAGCTTCGTCCGTGGACTGTAGGCCTCCTTGTGTTATAAATAACTTTACGTTTGGATGCCCTAAAAATATAAATAAGCATATTATTGAAAATGAAAATACTTCGAAGTGACATGTCGGAGCCCGGGTTGTCCAGAGAGATATTAATTTGGATTATGTAGTTCACAAGTGAATAAAATTGCATACCAAGGTAAAAGAGAGGAACTTCATTTCTTTATAAAGCCTAGTAATAAGTGCAAACCTTCCGATGATTTGGATATTCCTACATCAGTTGGATAATTTGTTGATTTATATGTAATAATAATAAGTCAGCCTTTTTAGTACGTTTCCTCGCTACAAGGACACAGACCTTCTCTCTGAGAGAGGGTAGGGGACGAAATCCACCACGCTGGCCAAATGCGGGTTGGTGGATGTCACATGCCGATTTCTCACGATGTTTTCCTTCACCGTTTTTAGAGAAAACGTGATGAAATAAATTACACAAAGTGAGGCGTTTGCCTGGGTTCGAAGCCGCAAAATACAGTACGTAATTCGGGACCTATACTACTGGGCCACCACTGCACTGTTTGATTTGCTTTTTTCTGTTAAAACAAAATCCGATCACAGAAATTTTTATAGAAAAAAACCACACGCTTAATTTTTCGGACTAGTGTGTAATACCCGATACAATATTTCACTTACTCAATAGATCGGACTGCGGCAACCATTTGAAAATTCTCACATTATCAGATCTTGGTCGTAAGTTTTCATCATCCCATTTCCAAATCACATTGTAAGGTAGTTGAGCGAACACTTTATGGAAATTTGCGATTTTTTCCGGATCCAGTAATGATGGCCTGACATTGCTTCCGAGGCTGAAGTAAATTACACCATTGACCGAATCATCCAGATATTGTAGAAGGTCCTTGAATATTTGTACAACATTTTTAAATACATATTTATTTATATTGTGATAATAACATAACCTGTATATTTCTAACATTATTAAAAATGACAAAAAAAATGATAGGACTATTATGCAAGTACCTACACTACCAATAATATTCGGCAGTAATCATGTACAATACTCTATTTACCAGGAGAGTCATTGTACTGGACCAAACCAACTGGACCTAGGAACGTGAGTTGTATGTTTACATAATGATATGCGGAAGTACTAAGAAATATTTTCTAGAAATCAATTATTAATGGGATTAAAGGTAAAATATTATTGTATGGAAAATTGATGGCATTGCTATTGACATAGAAAAATATGTACATGCTACTTCAAAAAATCGAATCGAAGTGATTTTTTTAAATATTTGAAGCTAGATATGATGAAAAACACATGAAGACTTTGTGTCACTTACCTTTGGTAATTCTTTTGGAGGTGTTTGGTGTAATCCTCCCATGTACACAACAACAGGTGGCACTGGATGATTTCCTTCCCAAATTGGATTTATATTCAAAAACAACATGTCGACATTATTTTTCAAAACACTTAGAGGTGGAACATCAGGGCCGAATATCTTTCTCAATGCTTTGATTTCATCGTCCTCGGAAGCCCACATCGCGTATTTTAATCTTAATTGAGTATACAGTTCATTTAATTTATCCAACAAAGACATGTTGTAAAGTTTTTGACTGAAGATATTTCTATATAAAAGTGGAGGATTTGTTGGTGCACCGACCATTTCATAGTTTCCAGGATATGAACCAAAGGAGCTCACCAATATTGTTGGTGCTTTAAAAACATGTGTTATTCCCAATGCTATATGGTAATACGCTTCAACTAATATTAGATCAAATTTTTCTGTTTTCTTACTCATAAGCTCCTTGACCTCTTTAATGTTCATTTGCTCTTCCATCGTCAGAGTAATAAATTCCATTGTAAGAGTTATTTGATCTATCACATCACTGTTTCTTCCACTGATAAACCGGTGGACATTTTTATTCACTAAATTGTATGACACGTCATGCGTATCAATTTCTATTAGATTTTTGGGTGCCTTACCTTTGGGAAAAATAGGATTAGGTGTAACTACAGTCACTGTGTGCCCACGTTTGATTAGTTCTAGTGTTAATGGACGGAACACAACTTGGTGACTGATCGAAGGACTTGGATAAAATGCTAAAATATTTGCCGTCTTAACACTCACAATAGTATAACTCAATAACAATAAATACAAACACTTCATCGACATGATCAATTGCTAACTCATTGAACAATGAAGCAACTTCAATATACAACGCAGTTATAAGTTTTGCACGATATGTATATCTTAGTCAGTTATGTATATAAATGCGTTCGTACTTGACACATTTATCATAATTATGCTGTCGTTATCTTATTACATCTTCGTCTACGTCACATAGATAATAGCTCTTTAAATTGTCTAGAGACAATATCAGTATTATGTTATGTATAAACATACATTTAATCTTATTTTAAATAAAAGTGAATGCTTGTGTGTTTGCCCTCTGTGCGTTCCAGAACCCAAGTTCTGAAGGCGAAGGTTGGTAGCGAAAAAAATCTTCGTATGTTTTATTGAAATGCCAATCACATTGTGGTACCATAAGCATTTCTATAAGCATTATGCTACCAAACACTTTGTTCTTAACGATGCATTGCGGCGCATATAAAGTAAAAAGTTTTTCATGTGTTGGTCCTTTATTTTTTTACAAAACCATCAATTCGGTTGAATCAAACTTTGGCCAATTGATCTTCGTGCGCACAGGAAGGATTATAATAATTATTAAAATTTTAACTGAGCATGGCTTATTCCATCAATAACCTCAAGAGACACAGAATCTTTGGCAGCTACAATTTAGGTCAAATAAGGGATAAGGGGATAGATAAGGGAGAATAAAGAAAAATTAAAAAGTTATGGGGCTTGCAAAACTCCAGAACTTTGACAAGGATCCCCCATTCTGAATGCACTCAGAATATATTGGTACATTGATAGATAGATACATATATTGTATATACCTGTATATAGGTAATAAATCGTTAAAAATACAGTTAACATTTATGTTACTTGTAATTTCAATTCGACATAATAACACTTTTTTTTACAAAAAAAAACAAAGATTACGAAGATTTTTCCTTTTTATTAAGCCGGCAATGTTTCAACACTTGCTGTATTATAAACCTCGATAATAAAAGAATTATTACCATTGCCGATATCATACTAATAAGTATAAAGCATACTAGTTCTAAATCTAAGTATTCGGACCAC
>JWHW01033297.1:36402-48215 GCA_000931545.1 Papilio glaucus | reverse complement strand
AAAAAAAAAAAAAAAAAAACTAGACAATATTGAAATTTAACAGTGGCAGAGCCCGCAACAACAACATCTGTTGCACGTATGGGCCGGCTCGACCGGTGAAATACCACAACCTCACAGAAAACAGGCGTGAAGTAGAAGTACTCTGCGTTTCGTCTGACGAGTGAGTTGCCGGAGGCCTAATTTTAGTCCTCTTCCCCTTCCCACCCTTTCCTCATAAGGATAGGTTGGGAACGGGAAGAGGATTGGAGGGGAGAGGGTTAACGGGGAAAAGGAAATATCCTTATTCCTGTCTATGCTCTCCCCAGTCCATTAAAGGTAGGCAACGCATCTGCAACACACTTGCGTGTTGCGGATGTCTATGGGTAGCGCTCACTTAACATCAGGTGATCTGCTTGCTCGTTTGCCACCTTCTTCCATAAAAAAAAAAAAAATAGAAGAGAAGCGGCCCAATAACAAAGACGATTAACGTAAACCAAAATAGAGAAGTGTGAAGGCGTTATAAACAGTCCTTGATAGCTTCGTGAGATATAGTGTACACCAATACACCGGGATTTTGTTTTCGACAAAAAAATGTTACAGAGAACCCTAAAATCGTTCAAGCGTCAACTTAGCGGTATGTTTGTAAGTCGTCCAGCAAATGTTTCGCAGCTATCGCGAGGGTATCGGCACGTGCCTGAGCCATTTGCGTGACGTTCGGTAGGATTTTCTCTTGTTAACCAACTATGATTTGTATCAAATGAGCTGCGGTTTGCTTAGAGGGGTTTCAGGGTAGAATACAAAAGAAAATACTCATCGTAATACAAGAAGTACGCAAAAAGAATATCTTCCGATGGCGTTGTTTTTATAGGAGTAAATAAGCAGAGAACATACTCTTCAAAATGATGTTTGAATCATTTACTTTGATGAAGTATTGCGAAGAATACGGTACAGAAAAAAATCATTTGATATAAGTACAATTAGTGCCAATCTCCATACCTTAAAGTATGAAGTAATGCGGTATTGTGTATTGTCAAAAGTGCATTGCGTAGACACTTAGTGGCTCCTCTGTGCTGCATCCAGTCCTGTTAATTTTTTTTTATATATCATGATAAATTATTAATTTGAAAAGGTTACATAGTACATACAATCATAGTCTAGAACTGGATATTATTACAAAGGCAAATTGGTATTTGCGTTTGGATTACAATAATTATAGCTTACCAAGTTTCATGTCCAGTTGTCACGACACTAGTTATTTATATCGCATTAGCAAACGTGGCCCTTCCAGTATAATTAGCCAAATATGCAAGAACGGTAGGGTGCAGAACCATTGCGTGCTTACATACGTGAATATTGTAATTAAGAGAACAAATAACCGAGAAACAATGTGCAAAACGTGATTATTGCTATTTTATGCGCCTACATTATTTACCTAGGAAAGCTTACAGTTTTGTGGTACTTGTATATTATTCATAATCTAAAGAACTAAATAGGCTTTTTAATTATTATTTCTTTTAACGCTGTGTTCAAATATTAGCAAAAGCTAGGCTGAAATCAAAGCGTAGTATTGAAAGTAACAAATTTAAGGAAACACGTAAACTTATGAACGTTTTAATGTATAATTATTTCTTTATAGTAGAACACAAACATAATTATAAAAAACTCTACTAGAAAGCTAAGCTATACTGTAAAAAGTTACTGTATGCTAAATTACACTATACCTATCGATCAACTAAAACTACACGTGGATAGGCACCGCAGCGTAGGCAGTAGCGGAGACCTTGAGACTTAAACTTGCTTTTAAGGAAAATGATTCTCACCGCGCTTGGATCATAGTAACAACAAGAACAACACAACATAAAATGAATATAATTCAAGATGACCTTGAAGATAGCAACACATCTTATCGTAATAAAAATATAATTGCAACTTACTAAGTAAGCAACTATTTTGGCAGGTATTTGAAGTTATTATGCACTCACGCCCGTAACCATAGGGGTAGGCAGAGATCATGGATTTTCATTTGGCGCGATCCTAGCACACCTCTCTCATAGACACATTCTCTCCTCACTACCGTACCTATAGCCCCATTCATTTTATTTCCTGCATTCACTCGTCGTTCAAAATCTTTAACATGCTTACCATCTCTACTAAGCATACACCCCAAATACACGAACTATTCCACCTGTTCCACTTCTTTACCGTTAACATTTATTTCAATTATTGTCTTACTTTGTTCTCTTTCAAACACCATTACTTTCGTCTTATCTACATTCATCTTCATGCCTATATACAGTAATATTACTGCATGGTGGCTCGGTATCAATTCCTAAACTTATGTTACACGTATTACACAATACTAAAATTATTATATCGGATAAAGTAATATTATATCGAATACGGATTTGGATACAGATATGAAATTATTTCTGATGATTCGGAAGTTTCAGATATTTTCCTTATATTAAATTTTGAAAGAACTGTTAAGATAAAATACATATGGGTAAACATTTTATTTTATTTCCAGGTTATTTGGTAGTACAATCAGTCACGTAAAATCCTAATTATTAATATCACTCATTTTTAAGCGTCATGTAAGTAAAAATGTGGAAAAGAAATTATCTAAAACTCTTGTGCCGGATACGGATATTTTTATAATTCGGATATCCGATAATTTCGGAATCGGATACGAAGTTCCATAACGTCCATTTTACAAAATACATAAATGAAAATTTAATATTTCAAACATATATTGGAAAGTACGAAATAGAGCGTAATAATGTATCGGGTAAATGTAAAACCGAATGCTTAAAAGCGGAAACCCTTTTTCATGTCGGTCCTAATGAATATACAACACCTAGCGTGTGCTGACAGAGAATTAAAAAAAAGTAATTCCGCAAACAGCTAACATAACAAGGGGTATTCGAACGTAGTGGGTGTATATGTGACAGCTAAGTTATAAGAAACATGCGATTTTATTAAATTTGCCAGAAACAATATTTATTAATAGATAAATGTTTCAAATTAACAGTAGTTAATTTTAAACATTTATTTATTTTACTGCTTATGTAAAATATATAACTGCAGTAGCCCAGCCGTATTGGAAAAAAAGATAGTTCGACTTTGACTATCAATCCATTGTTTACCGTTTAGATGTTCATAGACGTTTATGTACATAGGATAACGAACAGGAATATGGTATTCACATCTTCTCGGTAACGATAATTGATAAACACGGTGAATAATCATATATTCCATTAGCTATATTAGTCTAGATGTCACACTTCTACAGAAGTGATCTAATGCACCACTCAAATTAATTCAATATCAAACAAGGTGACCTTTCTTAAGGATATAAATTGAAAATTCTTTGTATCATAGGCATTGCTCGGATATATTTAAAAATTACAAATATTCACGATAATGTAGCTTTCTTTAACTGTAATAATTGTTTAAATCGATCCAGAAATTTCAAGTTAACCTATTATAAACATTTCCTTTTATAAAATTTGGACGCAAGTATAGAACCAATATTAAATCGCTTTATGCTTTTAACTTAACGTTTTGTAAAATAAGAATGTAATGAAAAAAACATCGGCGCTTTTAGGCCTTTGTTTCTACAACGTGAACGGAACGGAACGAAACAATTGGGTATTTTCTTTTACGGATGGCAATAGATGCATTGGAATTTTGCTTTTTGCCTTTTTGAAATTTGTGATATCACAAGAAAAACTTTAAACCGAGCGCCAATACACGTATGTGTAAACTACCCTGTATCCCAGAGATAATAGTACTTGGATATTACAAAGCATGCACTTGGTTGCCCAGACAAGACAAATCTTGTATTACTTTAAAAATTATTGAAAGTGATTTTAGGGTGCGTTTAGTTCGCAGTTTAAGAGAGGTCCTTGTCATTTGCTGTGTTAACAGCGATTGCTACCATTTTTCTATTCATACTTATTAAGGACCGATGACAATACGTATCTCATAAGTTTATCTTAATTAACTGGCCAGAATAAATTGACTATCAATTGGCCAACTAGTTAAAAAATGTAGTATATCTAACTTTTTTTTAATTACTTTTATTTCGTTTTTGTAAATTTAACTACATATTTAATAGTACTGTTACTTAGTTTGCTGTTAGATATCAACACAGATAAGTGCTATATACGAGTAGGTACACGTTTTACAATCTAACATCCGATGTTACTCATGACATTGATGAATTGCGAAGCCCTTAGACCGTGTTCACACTGAACTGCAACTATTTGATTTAAATTATTTTACTCTTTAAATTTGAGAAAAAACTTACACAAGTGTACTGAAACAATGTAATAAAAAGATCAGCCGCAGCAACAAATATTCCACTTTTGGTCATTAAACTTATTTAGTAAAGTATAATTATTATAAAATAACTAGCCGTGTGCCGAGCTATGCGTTGTCTTTTATATGTAAAATCGTATTTTTTTAAATATAGCGCCATCTAACAAAAATATGAGATATCAGTAAGTTATCCCTTGACAGCGCTCCAACAATAGATAATGCAAAAACCTATCAAAAGATGGCGCCAACTTTTTTACATTAATTATTAACATAATTTTTTGACGTTTTTATGGACCCAACGCGCGTATATATAAAAAAAATTATGAAAACCGTTGGAGCTATTTCCGAGATTCATATAATATGTATATAAGAATTGCTCGTTTAAATATATCAGATTTCTCATACGAATTTATTACGAAGAAAACAGCTATAATTTCGCCCAGGACGATCCCTTCTAACACTGCCACTCACTATCGCAACCTAAAATTCTCTTTCAAATCTTTTTTCATTGGTCTTTTTAATGTGCCAGAACCACCGAAATATGACGTTCTCAATTTTATTCACAAAGTTAGCTACACCTTACAACGCTATTCCTCATCCTATCACAGGCTGCACAGACTATTTGTAATAATATTTCGAGTGCTAATTATGAATAGAGTAATTAAAATCGGGGGAGGGGTGTTAAAATACAGACAATTCGCGCACCGCCCTACACGGGCGTAGATAGCGTGACAGTGGGGTGAAAGTACAGACTGGCGTCTTTAATATTTCATTGCCTTTGCAAATCGCGATAAGCGAACAGTGACGGGTCGCGTGCCGAACGCCGCCGAGTGATGAGTCACCGTGAAGATCGGGCTAACGAAATGTAAAGGCCTTATTCGACCCCTAAGACTAGATATAAACGTATACATACCTTCACGGGTCACAAAATGTTGTCAACAAATTAATAAAGTTTTAAAAATAAAAATTGAAAATAATCAGTGTTTAATTTTAAACCAGATCACCACCACCATCATTGGAGACATCTGAAAATCCAATAATGTTTTTTTTCTGAGATCAGATAGGCAATCAAGATTAATTCAAAGATAATTTAAGCTCATTTATGAATATTATAACATTTGTATTCCTTGACATAATTTCTTTAATTATAAAATGTTAATTAATATTTTAACGATTTTTTTAATATATCACTTTGAGGCTACAAAATGTTATATACTTTTCATGCATATGTCATCATACAAGCCATTAACGAGACGTACGTAATCTTACATGAAGCAGGCGATGTAATTACGAAGCTCGGGTCTATCATCTTTGATATATTAGTTTTGACAGGACTCATTAACGCCGCTTAACAACCTGGAACTAACTATAACACGCCATTACTTCGTGCCCTTCACAAATCGACCAGCGAGTGTCTTCCTTAAAAAGGAAATATGTTTTTCAAATGCACGGAAAGTATAAGTTTCCCCGATTTTGTAGCATTCGATTACCAAGACCTTTTTTGACTTAGATGTTAGGTTATGGTAGAGTAGGGAGTGATTATGATGCGAATGGGATGTGAAAGACGTGGTGGATACTGCATTTTGTTTTTATTATTCTTTCATATGTTGTGTTTTAGCAACTAGAATATTACGCAATTTAGAACGAACGACCTATCGAATATAAACACGCTCTTCTAGCCATAAAGCTTGAAGGATAATTCTAAATAATAGGGTCAAACTTCATTGATAAATGTAACTAACTATTTTACAAGTAATAAGGGTTCTGAAAACCTTCTGTTCTTCATTAACGTTATTTTTTAATTGGGATTTTAATTGCCCTACTTTTTAAAAATGTTTTAAATATGGAAGTGCTTTAAATTTAATTATATCATAAAATCAGTGAAAGTTCAGTTCCATTCAATTAATACTTGAAAACATAGTTGTCAAAATTATAAGTTTCAAGTCATACTATAACTTTGACCACTATGTTTATGCAGTGTGATATATTAACAAGTTGAATTAATTTTTCCGGAATTTTTTATTGAGAGAATACTTTTGTATTTAAAGGAAGTTTTTGTATTGGAAGAATGGGGCAACTTTGGAAGATCTTATCTTGATTTTACGACGTCATCATGACCCGTTTCCATTTGAGACTATCATATGCAGGCGTGTTGCTGGACTAAAGTATAGAAAAGAAGTATACGAGGAAATGGCAAATAATGTGGGGTATTTGGCCTCTCCATATCTTACACATTGCTCCTACAACGCATGGTCGATGAGGCCAAAATATTTTGGAAGGCGCAAATGCACTTCTGAACGGGAGTTCAGCAGTGCACGTTTTGTGGTAGATAATGATGGTGATATCTTACAATGAGTAAGTGGCAACACATAAGTATCTAATGATATAAATAAATAACTATGCGCTCTCGCCCGTAACCCAGAGAGGTTGGTAGATATCACGGATTTTCATTTGACGCGATCCTGGCACGGCTTTCTCGCATCATCTACATCCATTACATCTACGCACATATGCCCGTCGGTTACGAGTACTTTTTATATCTCCTTTCTGTAGTAATATAGTATAATAAAAGATAATTTAGTTAATTAAATCAGTCAAAATACACTTCACCTTCCACCTGTCAATCAGAGATTAAAACGTCCGCGATAAAACTGTTTTCCTTGATAAATAAATTGTTTCTTATACACATCGTTTAGTACAATTTCACAGATATAAGATCTCGTAGAATCTTCGACAGTAATGTCGATATCAAAATATTAAGTAAAATCAAATAAGCGTATTTATAATGAGGGTGAATTATACCCTGTCTCGTGTTCGGTATATTAATTGGCTCCATATATGCGCGCTTAAAGACATCAATACATACATGTTACAATGTAAATACATTATGAATTTAATTATAAAGCAATTTTAGTTGGTAAAGTATTATGTTATCTTATAATATTAAATTAGCAATTCTTGTATATATGTTTATTTATTTATGCATTTCGTGAATCTCGAAAACGGCTCTAACGACTTGGATAGAATTGTGTATTTAGATTAATGTTTTGTAAGTTCTCGCGTTTAACAACCAAGGCTATATATATAGCCTTTTTTAGTATGGTTCCCCACTGCAGGGGCACAGGCCTCCTATCTGAGCGTTACGGTACGTAAGTCGGGGCCTAAACCGATGTGCAGAACATGCACCTAATTGCACAGTTTAAATTGCAAATGAAGTTCGTTTCCAATTCTTAAACATAAAATACGCGAAACCAAGCCACCTTCTTAATACATAACTTTCCACTGGGATGACACTTGCACTTTTGCTCGTGCAATAGCGAAATGTGAATTTGTTGGTTACCTCCCACGAGCTCTAAACAACAAATGAACGGTCATTAGAAGTGTGTGCCGTGCCGCATGCAATCAGTTTAAGCGACGTAAGTGATTGCCGCAAACTTGCAAACTACCATGCTTTGCGCATACATGCATATGCCAAGCCAGCCACACGCGTCATTATACAATAACTCATTATTTTTCAATTTGCATTTTGTGGGGTCGTTGGACTGCACATTTCGTTCAAACATTACAATTTAAACTTATTTAGATTATTACTATACTATGTGTTCTCAATTATGGTGTTTATTTATTACTTTATATTATTGTCGCAATAGCACAAATCACACATCACAGAAGTGATAAGTAAGAATGTAAGAATACTGGTTGCAATGGATCATGTCATAATTTTCTTTAGTAGGTCACAAATTTGGACGGTCAGTTTTTCTACTCACTTTTTATTATTTGTAAGTGGCAAAAAAAAAAAGGTTCCAAAGAAGAGCGATATCAGGAGCAACCGACGAGTATTAGAAGCGATATAAGTACATAATCACTGCCTACACCATTACGGTTAAAATGGCCATTTAATAACGCGCAAATAAATGTAACAAGTACAAATTTAGAAATCATTATATAAGATAAATGTTTCGCGACACCTTCGAAATAACTTCAGTTAACTCGGCAATATTTATTCGTTCAATGCATCATCTTGGCGGAGGAACCATTAAAATATTTGTCTGGAATATATATCATATTCGTGTGTTTCTAAGAACGGATGTGTCTGGACGTGTTATTACATTACTTCAGTCTGAAATCAATTTTATTTCTGAGTGCACTCGCTTGATTAATCACTATAGTCGTTCATTTTAAATACTGAATGGTTTCAAATTCACTTCTGTGCCCATATTTCATAAGAAAACTGAAATATTAATTGCTACGTGAATTACGTTAGTATTACGAAGTATGCAGGAAACTACTAATTATTGTTGTAAATAAATGTAATTACTTACTAGTTTTATTGCAGTTCAGATCGCTATTTTAATCGTACGTAACGACGACGAACGTAAGACTAATATTTAATTCTTAACCTTCACGTAATAATTGAATGGAATACCGACGGAATACGAATAACGGTCCGTGCCAGGGTTTCCGAGGAAACCTTCGTCTAAATCTCTTCAAGTGTAGTTACACTTTAGACGAAGCCGAATCACACAGATTTAGACGAAGCCTTCTGTGCTCTACCACTTTAATCTGTTCTAGCTATGATGTGCGAAATGCCTTCCCAACAGTGGGTTTACACTGCCGAAAACATTCACACAAAACATATTGTCATCTCAGTGTTTTCAGAGAGGAAGCTTGTATCGCGACAAGTTTATACGCCAGTGGAAACCCACGTTAAGGCAAGCAGTGTCTTTTTGTTATTTAGTATGTTACTTGTTGGTGTTCACTTAATTGTTCACTTATATCTTATTTTAGTCGCCTTCTTTTTAATAATCCTTAAGCATAAACTAATCAATTGAAAGGTATTTTTTTAGTAAATACCCATTTTTGCCTCAATTATTCGCTTTTAAGGAACATTGTCATTGCACATAAAATAGAACTCAGCTTTCCCACGTTAATACTTGCAAAATCCTCAGTACTGTTCTTATCTGTAGAATGTTCGAGACAAAATTACAAGATGCACTCAGCTTAGGGGCGTCGTTCCGTTGCAATGCATTGCTACTCCTGCTATCTTATCCTAACATAATATAAAGACACAAATCCTAGAATTAGTGTAATATATGTTCAAATAATACATCGATAAAATTATAACCTTCTAGCGATCCGCCTCGGTTTTGCTCGGGTAGCGAATATGTTGATCCGATCACTACCAAATTTCACAGGATCACCCGCTAGGCTAAACATTTCTTGAAAATTTCATAGAAGTCGGACCAGTCTTTTCGGAGTCTTCAGGGGTCTACAGGAGTATAAAAGGCAATGTGTGGTACATCGCTTTTTATATATATGTATAGATAATTTTATAACCATTACTCTAGTAGTTGAAGGATCAAACTATTATGAAACAGGTTCTGGTTTTTCCCTGGTCGACCGGGCCTTTTATGTAAGTAATTATATAAAGTTTATACAGCCTTAATAAGCAGTTATACCGTTCACAAGACAGATTTTATTAAAGACTTCTTTTTAGAATTCTTCCATTTAATAGTTAAATTTAGCAAAAAATCGAAATACGCGGAATTGTTAGAAAGTATAAGACTTTTTTCTCAAAGAGCGTGCGTACGTGCCGGATGATTTACTCTCTCGATATTACCGGCCCTAGTCAGGTGGGAGGGACACGGACAGCGGAATTAAAGTTGCGGAGAAATATGACCCGCCCCCTGTCCTCGCCAAGGTCTCCGAATGAGTGGACGAATTCAGGAGCGTCGTTGCTTTTTGAGATAAAACATTAGAAATAGTTCGATAGAATCTGCCTCGATTTGTTCTCAACTTTATAACGATATATTAAAAGATATAACATGCATACATCAATTTTAATTAGTTCTTTATTATGGTTACAGTGTAAAAAATATTATTTAGTGGCTGCGTTATTTAAGCTATTTTATTTCAAGATGGCGCTGTAAAGAAACGTAATGTTTTTGCATAGCGGTGACGTGATTTATTTCTCGCCATACAAGTCTTTCGTAAACTTTATAAAAAAAGCTGTAATCCAACAGTAGCTCCCGATCGAGCAGAGGCTCGGCCCTCTCGGGCACCCTCGAATCGGAATGCTAAACCCGTGGGAAGTAGAAAAGGACTAAAATTGGGCCTTTGGTATCTCAGTTATCAAACGAAGCACATAAGCATATTTAATTCTACTTAAGGCCGTGTTAAGGTCGTGGGTTCAGCTGTTACTGTTATCCTACCACTGTAAATTGTGTCTTTTCGTTTTTTTGATCTTGGTTTGTTGTCCTATCGATTGTCAGTTACGTAGGCGCTTAATATGCGTACAGTGACTTTATTAGTATTGTATGCCTCGGGCCGTTTGCGTCCTGTCTTCCTACCCTTTTCTATACCTAGTGTTTTTTGGTACAAAAGGTGGCGCATTCGCCACATAAAGTAATCCACTTACCAATTTGTCGCCTAAAAAGTGACCCCAAAAGTAATTTTCGTGTTTTCGTAGGACACAGCAATTTACTAATCTCGTATAAAGTTATATTAAAATCTTATGAAACAATAAAGATTTAAAATAAATCCACACAGGAAATAATTATAGTCTACCCACACAGCCTAAATTAGCCGGCCGGTTTGAACGCACTTGCCAACGTAGAAATTTAAAAATATTAGGTGGGATAAAAAATAGACGGAAAAAGAGAAACAATTTCGCTTTATAGCTTCCGCCCCCGTGCATTATGAAAATGAAGTTTTTATGTTTAAAAGAGTAATTCGACGGCGCGTGCTGATTCCTTTGTTTGAATCTTGGCAATATATTTCAGTAGTAATAAAGGCTTGTATACATTATTACCATATTTACTTTGCTGCTGTAGTGGCTAGTGGAGAACATTATGTTTTGGATAGTAAGTGGTACGTACGTCTTCATATGTAAGTACTACATATATACCAGTGTTTACTATACGTCTAAGGAATTCGTAGTTTAAAGTTGATAAACACACTTTAAAAGATCTAAAGAACCTTTCTACAGTACTGAATAGCAATTGTTGTAAAAGTTAAGCCTATATTCACTTAGCAACTCAAAAACATGCATGAAAAACTGTTTACGCACTACCCAGAATCGGATGCAGCAGCTGTCAAATGGATGGATGCAGATGAGGAGCAGAGGACGCGCAGTGGCGGCTCTCCGCGCGGTCATCCACAGTGTCAACCGCGGGAAGCCGCTTTTCGCTTGCAGTTCCCCATTCGCTTCGCATTCCGTCAGTGCGTAGGGGCTCCAAGATGAGTAAGATACCATGACTCTTAATATCAAAAGCGTTAGCTGGTTAATTTAGTTAGGTAATGTAGGAACATTAATGATGGAATAATTTGTTATGAAAAGTTACATAATTGTTACTGATTCTAATTATGGTTCTATGAACCCATCGAGTACTCTTTATACTAGACATTTATATATAATACTAGCAGTTTCCCGCGGCTTAGCACGCACTCCTTATATATATTGTGAATCTAAACCATCTATGAATCCCCTTGAACTCACACAAAAAAAATCA
>JWHW01033297.1:9358-25704 GCA_000931545.1 Papilio glaucus | reverse complement strand
GCCATCTTTTGTGGTATTTGATTAATCTATAGGTACCTCAAGATTTTATTAGATGGCGCGAGCGAATCTCGATTGCCACTCTACTCTTAATCAATAAAAGATACTAATAATTTATTTGTTGATATTTTGTTTACTTATTATGATTATTTGACTAACATTCAATGATTGATGGTATTTTTAATGTATTGAAACATTCTCTTAATAAAATTTTATTTTCTATTAAGGTCTTATTTTATAGTAGAGGTTACTTTGGCATGGATATACACACAAATATACGTACGAAAATTACTCTCCTGCGTCAATTGGGTAAAAATAAAGGTATAACTTATTACATTAAAATAAAATCCCCTTATCTATGTTATATTCTATAACTGGTGTAGTTATAGAATTTACAATTTCATTATTGTTGTGAGATGTTTTAGATCAGCATTATTATCAAAACGCATGTAGCCGGCAGACTTATTTGTTGTAGATTCCAGTTTCATACTCCGGATAACGTAGCGTCCGATTGAATGGTTACTCTAATTGGAACTCGGTCCGATCAAATATTACGGTAGGATCAAGAAATTCGTGTTCATCCAACTGTCTAGCAAACGCAAATCAAGCCAATCAAAATGAAACTAATTCATTCATGTTTTGTCTGTTTTGATGTCTTTATGATTTTATTTGAGAATTTATGAACAACAATTAATGCCTCGCTACTAGATTTGTGCTCTTATGTTTAATAAATGATCAAGAAATTGATGAGTAAATGATAACAGCTGAAGCGGGGATAAAAAAAGTTGTAAAGCTTAGGCCAACAGAAGTAAGCTTCTGTTTTAAGCCCGTATTCTGTTAGGTCGCGGTACATTCCCGGTCCAGCCCGTACATGCAAATGCTGTCGTAGCTACGTATTTGTACCGCTGTTATGATTAAACCAACACCGATAGCTGCTAAATCCAGCAACTAGGCCCCTCGATTACATTAGGGACCTAGAATTTTTTACTTTTAGCTCAAGATCACTCGGATCGCGAGCCCTGTATCAGATGAAGCTGTAAGAACCGTCAGTAAGGTTACCAGCAACGACATCTCCGAAAATTAGTAGCTGTTATGATTATTTTTTAAAGATATGACAGGGTCCAAAAAGATCTAAAGTATCGCCACACAGCGGGCGGCGACGCGATGCCGGCGTAGTTGTGATGTATGAATGTAGTATGTTACGCACAGAACCGTCGAGCTCGGTGCTTTACATGAAGTTTACGTAAGTGACAACTTCTTTGGTAACTCATACAACTACGCTGGCGTTGCATCGCCGCCCGGTGTATATAGCAAAACCTTTGCATCTTACAAGGTGTAAATGAAAAAAAAATATAATAAACGAATAAATACAAATTCAATTTATTTATTAAAAGCATTGATCTCGTGACTTCCAGTTCTCAAGATCATCGTGTTATATCGCAGAAACAGGTTTAGCATCGACCTTAAACTTGCTGCATAATAATTAAAGTGCCCACCTTGACTTTGAAATGTAAATCAAGGTTGAGTCAATTATAATTATATCATGTTATGTGTGTTGAACTAATTTGCATGTCGTTAGTTTATTAAGCAAGAAACATTTGATATCAAATGTTTCTTGCTTAATAAACTTTGTTGAGATAGATATACAGAAGGCAAAAGAGTGGGTAGGAAAAGTGCAACAAAACATTAGAAGAGCCAGTGAAGGCAGTACCACTAGCAGTAAAGGTTAGTTTATGCTTCAAAGTTTCAGAACAGAGGCGGCTCAGCCCCCATCTCCTTATACTCTTCTTCTCCCCTCGCTCTGTCTTTCCTACAACAGGACTAATGACGTACATATTATGGCCACGTTTACGCCAAACGTATTATCAGCCGCGGACTGTGAGCAGGCTCACAGTAAGCCCTAACTGCACTTTTGGTCAGCGACTACGCCTTGCGAAAGTGCGTAGCATTCACACTGTGAATGACAGTTGAATATGAATTTAAAAAAACATAAACTACGTTACGCTCGCGTACAGTCGGCGGCGATTGCAATACGGGGTACTCTTGAGATTTTTTTTATGGAATAAGGTGTCAAACGAGCAAGCGGCTCACGTGTTGTTAAGTGAAAACTATCCATGATTTACAAAAAGTAAGTGAGTCGTAGATGCTATGCCAAATTTGGACAGAGGGGATAGACACAAAAAAGGATATTTTCTTTTCATCTTCTCTCCACCCAAATCTTCTTCTTCTTTCCCTTTCCATCTTATCCTTATTAGAAAATGAAAAAGGACTGAAATCTGGCACCTTACTTATCAGACGAAACGCAGATTTCTGCGTATACTTGTACTTCACGCCTGTCTTCTGTGAGATATTTCATCGGTCGAGTCCGACTCATTCGTGCAAAAAATGTTTTTGATGCGGGCTCTAACACTGTTGTATAATAATTGTAGTCAATGATAATTGGTAGCGATGATCACGTAACATAATTGCTGGTTCATTTTCCTCCACCTACTAGAAAAAGAAGGATAGTAATATCTATTAGCACTATCTAATATTTTGTAACAAAACATCTTAAGATGAATTCTGTACTACATTTATTTATTAAAAGCAACCCTGCCCAGCTTACTATAAATAGATAAATTAATAAAACTCAAATAACTCCCTGATAGAAGAGCTTTATCTGTGAAAGAATTTTTAAATTCGGTTCAGTAGTTTTTGAGTTTACCCGGAGAAATGCAATATCAGAAAAATATAAAAAAGAATCTGATTACAATCGCTTTTAAAATATATCACAACAAGAACCACTTATTTTACATTAAAATAACAACAGTAATAATCTATGGATTAGTTAAGCATTGGCCTTATTGTGGTATTAAAGGACAGATAAAGAAGCCATAAAAACTAATTGGCAAAAACGGGTTGCTAATTACTATTGATATTTTTATTTGAAATTGTCAACATCGATTATAAGTAACTCAGAGGTTAAATTTCGCCAGGGAAATTGATTATTAACCTTTTATTTTGGTATAAGAATTTGATGGTAAAACAATAGTAATCGAACAAAGATGTAATAAATGTAACCATGGCACCACCAGGCCATAAATCATCGGCAGAATTACAATTCTACATATATAATTTCTTGACTTAAAGCCAATAAGTAAAACAATCATAAAATTTACATGAACAAATTACCTAATTAAAATGCACCAATAAAAAGCATACAAGTTTATATATTTGAAACTCAATTCTTTAATAAAACACACTAAGTCATTGTTCATTTTAAAATAACGGTGACACTTCACGAAACGCTTTCCTCCGAGTATTTTACTAGACCTGCCTTTTCCGTATTCACGTGGCGTGCTACACACAAATTTAATTCTGAATTAAAGTACATTTAAATGCAAAGCCGAGAGAAGAAGGTAATTAAGCTAAAGAAATGTACTGAAAATATTCTTAATTAAGGTTTTGTTCCGTTTTACTTCACGGAAAATGTAGAAGATTACTTTGAAATATGTCTAAGAATGCACAACATACCTGAGTGTCGTTCTTATATAATGATTTAACTTAACTTTTTTGTATGGAACATGGTGGCAAACGAGCAACTGGGTCTTGATATTGATATTAGGTGACCGCTGCCCATGGGCATCCGCAACAGGCAGCCGAAGAGTCACAGATGTTACCTACCTTTGATGGACCGAGGAGGGGATAGGCGGGAAAAAGGATATTCCTTTTCCCCATACATCCTGTCTCCGTCCAATCCTCTTCATCAGAAGAAGAGGACTGAAATTAGGCATCCAGCACCTCACTCGTCAGACGAAACGCTGAATACTTCTACTTCACGCCTGTCTTCTTTGAACTGTTACCTAATTAAAAAAAAAAACTTTTGATTCTCTTTGTTTTTACAAGTAGAATCATTTGCGGATAGATTAATAAGAAAAGTTAAGTTATCTGTTACACTGATTGTAATTATAAAATTGACAAATAGAATTGTGACGAAGATTACTGAGAAATTTAACACGAACATTTTTATAGTTAATACGACGTTAATATAAAGACATAGTAAATACCAAATGTCACATAATTTGTTGTACTAAGGGCCTGTTTCACAATGCCCAAGTAATGTCCTGAATAAGCTACTTGCAACTTATCTTACGAATAAAGTCACAAATAAGTTCAAAATCTCTTAATAAGCTTAACACTTTAATAAATTGTCAAGTAAATTATAGGTTGGATCATCCGTTAGCTAAGGACGTTGGTGTTATAGTTTTTTGTGAGATTATTTCTTTCTTTGACATTTGCCTTACGTTTCGTTTCAAATACAAACTAACGATTTCTAAAAAACACTTCTTTGTATCATTTTATTTTTTCCAGAATATGCATTTAAATTATATCAGTACGTAAAACAAAATAATGAATAAAGTTGCATTTTAAATGCTTTTGAGAGTGATTAAATTAAAATAAAACATAGATGCTCTCACATGTTCGAAACGTCAAAATGCGACTTTGCCATCTCGAACTTACAAGTAACAAATTGATACATAAACTTCGTTTGTGAAATGCAAACTATTTTAACGAGAAGTTTTATGTGTCAACTAATTTATTTGTCGATTAGTTATTAGGCACTTTACTTAGACTTTGTGAAACAAGCCCTTAATGTGTAATAGTGAATTACTAATGTATTCATGTATAATAGTGAATTAGATGACGCCATCCAAGTGTTTAGTGTATAAGAAGTGGACTAGATGGCCTCACTAGTGTTTTAAAACGCGCTATGGAAGTCTGTGTCTTCACACGTCACGCCCCGAAGACACTCGTTACATTAATAAATTAGTGTTAATGCCGTTCATTCTAAATTTTGAATGTTAATAATAATAAATTATAGAGAAACCTAGCCATTATGCTCCAACCGTTTAAAAGAAAGCAAATTCAATAATTAATTCTCTACTAAGAGAGAAATTACTATCAGATATTCAGTAAACAGTTTAATTGAAAACGTGACAAATAATATACCTATGGCTGAAGGAATCCTAAATAATTTCCACGGACCACGGTAAATGAGAACGGAATGCGTGCCAAGTCTCGGGCAACAGCTAATTAGTAATAAAACAGTCATCTAAGCCGACACTTTGGTACTCATTGAAGCTAAGATTACACTCCTTTTATTACTGCCGTATACGCGCAAGCACTTGGATATTCATTTTTAAAGACGAATCGACAAATTTTCGAATGTAAACTTTTCGTTCATAAAATTTATATGTTGCTGTATTAAACGCTTGGTCTCTATATAAATCGATCGAAGCATTTATAACTAAGTCAGATTTTCCAACCATTGCACCACCCTCACTGTATTTATATAGGAAAGTGAAGGTAAATTAATCCAATCCATTGATTTACATCTGAAACCGAGGAAGCTTAAAGCTCTTTACTATTTCGAGGAATATCCGCTTTAAAAGGATGGAGACGTGCCCTGCATGTACACGGCCAATAATGGAAAGAATGTGAATAAATTGAATTGTTTGATCCTATTGTAGAATTGTTATTTAATAAAATAAATGATTTAAAAACTAAAAAAAAAATGCCAGTATACTCAAAGGAAGTATCTCTTTTTATTTAATAAACATATAAATATTTGCATCTAGATGGCGTTATTATCGTGAAGATCCTGCCAAGGATACTGGGATTTAAATTGTTGCATTATCATTCGTTCTTCATAAGTGTGCAGGGTCTTGAGAAGGGTGTGACTATCATGTACAAAGAATCTGTTAGATACAAAATACATACCAAGCTAATAAGTGCGGTAAAATAAAATAAAAATCTTTCTTGTACAACTTCGCAAGGCAGAGACTACAATCTCATTTATTATTTTTAATGTAAGACACAGAATGAGATTTTACCTCATTTTTGCTATAATACGAAGAAATGAAAATAGATTTAATTTCGTATTGGGATCATTCGTTTAATGTAAACAGTGAAAATTGAGCAATCTCGGAGTCAAATTTTGCTCGTTTCTAACTTCGTAACGCACTTTGGCTACGACCTGGGTGTGTTAGTGAAAGGTGCTATTAATTACAACATTAAAACTGTAGCCAAGTAATAATCAATGAAAAATATCTAAACTTATGCAAGGGGTGCTATACGCGATTTTGAAATTAAGTTCTCGAGCGGTATAAGCGATTTGACTGTCGATTTGAGTCGGACGAGCCGGTCCGAGCAGTCGATTGCACTCTTAATGTAAACGATTTATTAAACGGGCCAATGCAGTCACAAGCGCCACTCGGGAACGATTATCACCGATTCCACTTTCGTTCGTTTAAGCGGAATAAGTTCGGTTTTTATTCTTCCCCTTTAAATTGCTAACAAATAAGAGACGTTGTAATGATTTTTCAATATTAAAAAACAATTGTGCAACCATATTCAATTATTTTAAAATACATTTACGCATAATAATTTAAGGTGGTTCTAAATATTGGTCAAGATTTTTTATATAAATACAGAGGGTAAGGTTAGATTTATTATTTCAATCATAAGATAATCTTAAATGTGTGAATTAATTGTAATTACGGGCGCAGTGCCCAATGGCAGCTCCCGTCTTTTATTTAAAAAATCTAAGGGATTAGTCCCCAACAACATCCACATACAGAATGATGCAATACCCATCTTTTATCTGACTTCATGGAAAAGGTCCATCAATTTGTTTGCTGAAGATGAATCATCATCAAAGAAATATCAAATAAAAGCCACGACCACACAGAAGACAGGCTTCCAGTAAAGGCATGTTTTTGCGTTTCACCTGACGAGTGAGATACCGGAATCCCAAATTCAATCCTCTTCCCCTTTCCTAACAAGGGTAGGAGGGAAGGAGAAGAGCAATGGACAAGGAGGAGATAAATAGGAAAAGGCCTTCCTTTTTCTTGTATATTAAAGGTAGACAACGCATCTGTCTATAGGTAGCGGTCGCTTATCATCAAATGAATAGTTTGATCGTTTCCCATCTTCCTCCCTAAAAGAAAACTTTCCCACATGAAATATAATCTTAGATTTGTCTTAGGTTTGTGATATTGTCATTCGTTCAGCTGTATTATATGAAAATATTAAACCAATAATTTTAAGACATCATCTTAACATTTTTCAGACGCAAAAAATAATGTAGACGTTATAAAAATGACAAGTAGCCCACTATGTACGTAACGAGTGAGATTTAGTGATAATAAATTTATCGAATATCGACTCTGTTAGTTTTGTCTCACACAGCGTCGGTCCCAAACACATAAGTCACTCGGCTCGCCTCTGGGGAGGTCGCGGCCTCCGAACTAAAGTATGGCCCACCAACTTTCCCTCGAAAAATTTTTTTTGCCCCATCCGATAAGGGATCGGAAAAAATAAATTTTATACAGGCCGTTTATCATGACACAATCACGTGAAACAGTAGTTTGTATTCTGATATCCTAATACAAATGTCTCTATTGTATCTGGGACAGTTAAATTAATTGCGTCACAAATTACGTTTTTTTTTTTCAATGATAACGTTGTTGTGCAATAAAAATAAACAAGTATATTAGACAAAACATGATAAAGTTTCAAATCTAAAATTGGTGTTTCGACCAAATTTCCACGTGTCGGAAATTTATCTTCGATTAGTCATTTGCCATATTTTTAACCCGTTATAAAGATATAGGATCATTAACATTTTGAACCACAAAAATAACAACAAAATACCATTCGTTTGTTGTTATTTATATATATCTAACTAAACTTATTTAATGGACAAGAACATTATTTTTTTATAACTTGCCTCGCGGTTTCACTCGTCGCGCTGTTGACTCGGTACAAACTTCCATCCCCTACATTAGACCGTAGTCCTACCGAGGTGATGAATTTAGAAAAATCCTCCATTTTTAGTGCTCGCCTACGCAATAACAGAAATCCCTGTGCAAAATGTCAAGTCTCAAGGCTCAGTAGTTAGGGCTGTGCGTTGTTATATCAGTAAGTAATAAGTATTATTACGTAAACGAGCAAAGAGCCTAACTAACGAACTGTTTACCGTAACATAGCAACAAAGTTAAATTCTAATTTACTGAGAAACCTCCCTTAATATAATTGAATATAAATGCGGGAATCTGAGCATAAGGCGTAACAAATTTATGTGCGCATAAATTCAGATAGATTTTAATTATTTCAAGCCAAACAAAAGATTGAATTAGTTGGAGATGTTTTGCATATTGCCCGCGTAGAATATAAAATATAATATGTATATGTCACCGACCGATTGTCAGAGCAGACACTTTATAATTGGGCTAGGAAAATTCTAAACAGTCGGCACATTCTCAGTTGAACGAATCATTGACAATATGACGTTTCATTTCCAGTCACTTTCCTATGGGACGAAGTCATTGGGCGAAGTACGTAAGGCATATTGTGAATATGATAAAAATGTCCTTCGACAAAATGAAACGTCCGCGCCGACTGGTCGAAACTCGTATCATCTTTTCTTTTGCAGGCAAACTGTTGCTAAACGTAAACAAACAAAATGTTCCTGTGATATTATTTTAAATTACTTTCGTACCATTAGGGACTAAAATTATAAATTACATTTACAAACTGAACTAAAATTGAACCTGTAATTTATTTTGACAAGAGTGGGAATTGAAGACAGTGAAAAATAATTATTAGTAAACTCAACGACATGTATTTTGTTTAAATAATTTTAAATGTTTAAGAAACCTGTATAATATTGTTTGTGACGTCTATAACGTCGGTAAAGGTGAACATTCTTTAGGGTAATTTTCACAATCTATTACCTGTTGGAAAATAAATAACAGGTGTTATTTTAGTTTTGCAACTATTTTACGTTGTGTATAGTTTAAGTTACTAATGCTATGAAAATAAAATCACATTTATTTGTTTACGTTTATCGACTGACTAAAGGGTGACTGGCAGCGAATCAAAAAAGCGGGTCTCAATTTTCGACTAATCGGCGCTCGATGTTCGTTTTGTAGACAAAGACATTCATGACTATTGGATAAATATGCGCCTGCCTTACGTTGCCTCTTTGTAAAGTGCCTAGAAAAGCAACGGCACATTTTCAATAATTCGTTAAACTGACTATGTGCCGACCGTTTAGCATTTGCCTAGCTCGATTATAAAGTGCCTGCCCTTACAATCGATCGGTGACATATAGATATCACCGTCTGTCGCAGGGTTATTAATTGCTAAGTAAAAATGCTTTCATCAAATAAGCCGAAGCTATAACGATGATTCGCAAACTTTAATTAAATAAAATACAAAGCACCGCTTTATTAAATGATAATTTAATATATTAGCTACATACATTTTGTTATACATGAAACTATTGTAATGATAAATATGATCCTTAAAAAATTAAACATAATTTAAATAAAGTTTACCTTAGTTAACCTTACTTAATAATGGGGCTGCAACCCAAAACAAATTACATTGGTACATACTGAGATTAGCGCGTTCAAACAAATAAACCGTTCCACTTTATTATGTAATAGTATAGATAAAACGATAAAAGCGATCACTTTCCTGACAGAGGTAGACAAAAATATAAAAATAGATATATCTATATTGCAAATAGGTGCTAGATAACTAGGAAAAAATGAAATCTTGAAAATATAGCAGGATGCGCAGTAAGTAAGGAAATTATGCACAGAGAAGCCATATACTTGCACACATAAAAATACTATTCTCTGACGTTATACTTCAATAAAATATAAGCAGTTATTTGTGATTTATCGTGCGAGCCAAAGTATTCATTATTCGCGACAAGCAATGCAGCTGATCCGATACTCCACACAACAGTTCCTGACAATGCACACAAATTAAATTCGTATTCCGTTCGTGTAATCAAGACAGACACCCCGACGCGCATCTGCGTCTCTCAATCCTCGAGCTTAACCAAAAACGAGTGTTGACAATTCGCGACCTTATAACTACAGAGTTAAAATTCAAATTACTAAACGACTTTCGCGCTGATTTAAAAGGATTACAGTTCGGACCACGCAAGACACCCTATCTCGTTATATCGACGAAGTCTTTGCTAATACACTAATCATTTACTCAGACTCGAGTATAAAATGTCACTTACTATGAAAGGCTTGATAAATCTACGCACATTAAGACGCGACACATTTGACAAATGGATTCGGCGATTACTTCGACATGCCTCACAATTTCACAATAAGTGTTATTACAAGCTTAAATTACATTACGTCTTGGATAATACACAGAAAATTTACTGTTACTGAATCATGACTGGCTTATTTAAATTTATTGATGCGTTCGTTTCTGTACGAGAAGAAATTTTTAGGTAATAAATTTCTAAGTGAACTTAACAGTCATTTTTCTTATTCTATATTTAAGCCAGTATTAAACTACCTTATCTTTTTCTTTGTTAAAGCCTACCCTCGGGTGCTCAATCCTCTCTCAAACTACCCCAAAATCCTTGATCCGCCACTGCTCGTTGGTATCCGAAACTGCCAAGAGCATGGTTTTTCTGTTATTGTTTTTTTTCCGGTTCGGTAAAGTTACACAAGGAAAATCAGTTCTGATTCAGTCAAATAAAGAGTCTGGATTACACTTTACTGTTACAGTAATGTACAGTAAATAATAAAAAAATAAATTAATAAAAAATAATTATTAGTTCCATTAATTACTACTTCTACACTGTAACACGTTACGAAATACAAACTAATTTGTAACCTAAATATACATATATTTAAATTTGAATTTTCCCAAACACGTCTCTTAGATGTGTCAGGTTAGTTGCTTGAGTTCAAATTCGATTTCCGCATAATATTAAATTCAGAGAGATGTCCACGTACCGTCAGTAAAATCAAACCTAAATCTTTAACTAATATTCTACACGCTTATCAGAGTACGTAACCATTTAAATTGATAGCTAAAAAGTACCTTGTCATGTCACCTTAATATAAAGTCCGCTACATTAAAAAAATTAACTTAAATTCCAACACGAATAAACTTTCTTATATTTTCCTAATCACGTTAGGTATGAATGTGGGATTTATTACAATAAACGGTGAACAAAAAATTCAATGAAAGAAGAAACGTCTTCTTATATGTGGAGCGAGTTTGCAGACATATGCACATTTTCTCACGGCGTTTTCCTTTGCTTTCCGAGCTCGCTGTAAATCATTACTTTACGACACTAGATGCACCGACGAGGCTGCATACTATTAAACTAAGCAAGGCACGAGCTAGGCCAGTAAACGCGGGTTGGTTATGTTTATTTATATGTATGTATTTTCGAACAGGCAATATTGTTAGTAGCCCGTAGGAATCACTCAAATACCCTACCAACCTAACTACCCGCGAGAAGTCGTAGTTAGAAATAAATCCCATGAATCCCAGTAAGTCACACTGTTCATTCAAAATTTACAAAAACAATTTCCGAAGAAATCTGTACCAGATAAAAAGTAATATTATGTTCCTATAGGAACAAATAAAACAACAAAGCTCTCAGTTTTCAACAATATATTTATAGAAACCTCCTTTGATCCGGGGACCTTTTTGCTGACCGCAATAAATGCCTCACTAAAGAGATAAAAGTAAGTCAGATTCCTCTGTAGTTAAACTCGGTCAAGTAACTTCGAATGTAATGAAAATTTTCTAGCTTGCACTTGTGAAATTTATTTCTACCAATAACACGTTGCTTTTATTTTTTGCTGTTTAGTCTACATAGAGAGGAGAAAAGGATGAAGGTAATGCAAATTTTGCTTTTACATGTCAAAAATCTTGACACGAAACTATTACATAAGTGTTAAATAAAGAGCATTATATGTAGCCTTAAGCCATCATAATGCATGTTCGTAGCGAACTGAATGGATTTTCGATGATTTGATTGTATTCCAATATTGTGTTGCTCATGCATTATAAGCAGCCACTGACCTATGCAAGGCGGCTCGGAAACTGGGCCATCAAATTGATCTGGTGGAGCTATTGAACTGGCCAGCCGCTGCGATGGTCTGTACACAATGTAAAATAATTGTTACTTTCATATCAAATTGAGCATTTAACTCAACGTGCAATCAGTCTCTCGTGTAGTTCGTTTACATCTGATGCATATAAATTACGTCTAGAATTCTTTAATTTATTTCCAATATTTTTTTCTAAGTTGTGACTTAACGAAGTAGTCACATTATTCCGCATCGCATTTGTTGCGTTTATAATTCTTGTTTTGAGTTCTTCCGCGGATGATACAGACGAGCCGTCGTAAGCTAGGGTTTACTTTTGACATTTTACTATGAATGACAGTTATTATAAAAAGGATGTGTTAAAGATATGTCTTGTTGAGTTGAAACGTGGATTTCTGTGCATCCTTGAGCGCGTCAGATTTTCATTTCGGGGGTACTTTGGATCCTTTTAAATGCCCTACACCACGAATCAAACATCTATGTTTAGTCGGACTAAGATAAGGAGGGTTTTTTACATATTAATAAGTGTGCATTTCAATCGAGCGCAACTTTTTTTCTTGTAAGGAAAATAGTTGAAGTAGTATATATAATCACGTTATTCTTCAACTATATATCGATAATCGACGATTTCAACAAGCCGAAGTAACAAAAATAGTGAATAAACATTATAGACCCTTTCCCCAACGCTAAAAATCATATTACATTTTTTCTAATTCTCAAAATCCTATAGGTCCTCATGACGCTCGTGGATCGTGTCGTGATCGTGAAGTTTAGCATCGTTAGCTCCCGTGATATTAGTCAATTTGCCAATGATTTTTTAACTTCACAATTTGCTGTCACCATTAGCTGTCAATGTATAAAATAATATATCTAGTGTTATTCCAAACTGACGATGTCCATGATCGGTTGGTGACAATATAGGCTAATCGGGCGTATATATTTTTATATAGCTCGATTATATAATATAAATGTAGCTATGACTAAGCTACTAAAATTATTAATTGTAATGTACATGCAAATTTTAGGGTGTGGTTTAGACCAGCTAACCAAAATTTTATTGCGAATATAAAAAGCCTTTGTGTTATCCTTTCAAAGACTCATTTCGTAAGCACGAAAACATTTGACCGCAAAACCCATAACAGCATTCCGTTTTAAATCATGTGGTCAGTGACAACAAAGAGTATTTCAGAGTTATGTGGTCGCATACAGAAATAATATTCGACTTTCGTTTGTAGTAAAATATAACATTCCTTTGATTATTAAGATTTCTATGAAATTTTAAACAAAGACCTGTGATTCTGCTACTTCATTTTGATATGTATATAAAATTTCCATAGTTTACCTGTTTATCATTTCATAACTTCTCTTTTTTTTCTTTTTTTTGTGACTGGCTCATTCACCGGTTTTGAGGAGACAGAGCGTAGAGGCTCAAAAAACATAACTTAAAAGGTATGAAAGAAGATGTGTACGTTTGTATGAGGACCAAAGAAGTTAAGTATTTGAAAACTGAAAGAAAGATTGATTCACCGATTTAATTTTTTTATTCTATACCTAAGTTAAATAATTCTCACCTTTTAATGGTTATAGAGTTTATTGTAGTTGTTAATGAAACTTTGTACCGTATGGAGGCATAAGGTAAGGTTCTATTCTTGGGAAAAGACGAAAACGCAGTCGCGGCCTGCTACTACTAAAGTAGACTAGATGAAAAAGCCAAGTCATTGAAGTTTCAAGACATCTATTTTATACATATAATAAAAATGTTACTGATCGCTGTCTGTACATGGAAGAAGAAGAAGAAGAGAGAAGAGAAGAACGCAATAGGACCTAAAACAACGATTGTTAGAATTTTTGTCTGTTTGTGCGCGTTCATCTTAGCAACGACTTAATTGATTTGGGTGTGGTTTTCACTAAATTGTGGTAAGCTTATTGACATTTAGTGTTTTTTTTTATTTCAATCAGTTCATAAATAAAAAAGTTATAAAAAATTTAAGATTTACGCATTTTTTTTTCCGATAAAATGGCTGTTTAGTTTAATAGGCCGAAACTTTAGTTAACTATATATTATTCTGTACAGCAAATGATTGATAGTTTATGTAACGTTAAAAATTGACAGCTTTGGAAATGTTTAATCCTCCAATGTAAATAGGGCTCAGTTTAATCTGGACTATAAGTGTCTAAGAGACACGACCATCGCGTGTGTCTGTATATAGAGAGTGCGCCATTGTGCATCGAGTTAACCGCTGCGGACGCTCGCGTATTTCAGAGACACCTGGTAACAACTATCATTCGGTAAGGCATGGCTTATACGTAGATGATTTAACTGTATTGATTATTGCAAAATTCTGTTTGTATTCTTGTGTAATATATTTAGATAAGGTTTGGTTAGAAAAAAGTAAGTGGGTAATTAGGTAATATGATTTTGTTATTAAATTACAGGGCGGGTGAAACCGCAGGGCATTTATAAATAAAAAAACAATTATGAATGGCGCATACCCTGCAGAACAGACTTTTTTGAAGCTTAAAAAGTATGGATAAATATAATATTTAAATTTGAATAATAACAAGTATTAAAAATTGTTTCGATATTTAAGATATTTAGTGACGGTTATTATTTTTAATTTGGTTTACAGCTAGCGGTCATAACAGCAAATTCGCGTTGAGGTAGGATACTGCTTCTGAACGATAAAGTGCTTAGTCAGAATAGCTGCGGTTCGTCTGAAGCAAGCTCGCAGCTTGCGGCGGAAAATAGCTCTCTGCTTCTTCATTTTGACGTAAGTTATAAACGCAGGCGTTGTCCGGATTTTATTTTACGTTGTATAATTTAATTTACGTTGTAAACTAGTTGACTATTTATGATGAGAGATGACTAAAATAAATTTCGTGCATTATAAATATAAGTGATGTTAAGACATTTCATTAACAACCTACGAATTGTTTGGAACAATTCCTGCTAAGTTCCGTCATTGGAATACTATCCATATCTTCTTGTTGGTAGGCATTCCCCTACAGTGTGATTTTTGTGACCACGTTGTGGAATGATCTGTCGCCTGCGGTATTTCCAAACCAATACGTCTCAGGGTCCTTCAAGAAGCTTCTTTGAAGGATGACACCGCGTCTGCATTTTCTCTGGTGTTGCGGATGTTTCAGTAACCGTAGCGAGTTAGTACGACACAACAATAACAACTTCTTGACATTTTGTTATTATGTTATTGTCATACATAATACTATGGCGACTGATAACAACTTTATGATATGTACCTGTAATACCAAGTTATGTATAATAAGTCAAGTTATAGTTACATTTTCAACGAGGAAAATAACAAACGAATTCTTTCGAAGCCACAGGCAACTACAAGCAGTTTATATTTGAATAGTTAACTGTCCGAACGCTTTTGAAGTGAACCATATCGCAAGTCTTTACTCGTAACAGCTTTGTTGGCTCGTTAAGTCTTCCTTGCACCGGGCGAATACAGTTTTCTTTGACGTATTTGCATTTACGATATAAGTTGGTATCCTTTCCGTTTTTTTATAAAATCATAACATTTTATATTACATATTTGGAAATACTAACTGTATCCCACGTCAATTAAAACGTCACATAAAGCAAAAAAAATGCTTTATTTAATTATATATACTATAATTTCTAAAAACATTAAGTTAGTACTTTTGGATATCACGTTAATTGTTTGGTAAGATTGCAGTCAAGTACAAAATACTTTATATAAAAAGTAGGAGACAATATGAAACAAAGAATGGAATAAAAAAATATATATTTTTATTAAGATTACGTTGTATAAAGCTACGTAATAATCTCGCCATGACAATTATACACACAATTAACACGCAGGGGCTAAAGCTCTCTGGAATTCCGCCGGTTGTGAATTCCGCAGTTAGTCGCCAACCCGCCTTCGGACCAGGGAACTCGAGCGAAAAATACTTTTGAGGTTTTAATGTTGAGTGCTACACAATTATCTTTATTTTCAACAAAATTTCTTCCAAACACATTATTTCTGTTATATAATAAACATGAAGTTCTATTATTAAAAAAATGTTACTTCGAGATCAAAGTCAAATTCAAGTAACCCAAAATAACTTTAATTAAACAAAATTAAATAGTAAAAATTAATCGGCTTATTACCATAATTATTCTTTTCTTGTTTCTTTCTTTTCAGCCTACAGTATTCCACTGCTGGACATGGGCCTCCCTATTGATCGCCACAAAAATCCTCTCTCGTGCCGCCCTCATCCAGTAGACTCCCGAAACTTTGACCAGATCGGTGTTCTAACTTTAATGGCAAAAGCACACTGCATCGGCCTATCGGCCAGTTCTGCGAGCGATATGTCCAATCAGGCAATGGCCCTTTGGTTGTTGAGCCGTCTAATTGTGCTCGAAGTGAATGGCCACATTTCGGTTCC
>JWHW01033282.1:155691-188334 GCA_000931545.1 Papilio glaucus | reverse complement strand
AATAATTATTACCATGTAAAATGAACGCTTCTTTAAACAGATTATACAAATTCTAACAATTGGCAAAAACTTGTTAAGAATAAAACTGATTGGTGATAGTATTCGTACAATTAAGGAACCCGGTTTTTTTTTTTATTTCAAATTATCTATAATTTTTTTTCTATTAAAAATTGTATAAAAGTAATACATTAAAAACTTAACCTTATTAAAAGTACATAGTCCAGTATTTTATAATGCCATTATCGAACCATAAACTAAAAAGTGTTACTGTATTAAAAATATATGTATATATATTATTATTAATAAATTATTTGGAAACGGTTATTTCAGTTATTTCATACAGATGTTTACGATGGATACAATAAACGACAATGCAACTTCAACTGATTATCAAAATATAAAACATAAACGCTCACGCCTATTACTCCTCTAGGTTAGGTAGTACGCAGAGATTATGAATTTCCATTTTTCCAAAAATATCTCAAATATATAAATAGTTATAAAATTATTTAAACTTTCGTGAGACATATTTTAACACACTAATTAAAACGGCTTTACTCACGCGTGGTTCGGTGTATGTACCGACTAGTTTCGAGCCCTTCGGGGACTCTTCCTCAGGGTGAGTGGGGCTGGCATAAGTTCGCGGTCGCGGCGCGCCGTGAGTAAAGCCGTTTTAATTAGTGTGTTGATATAAATAGTTACGAAATACCATTGGTAAGAAGTGTTAGATGACATAGTCCGTCACAGTCTAGATATTTTTGGACTCAAAAGTTATGTATAATAAAAAATGTTCCTGCTATTGAAGATATTTTTCCGATTTTTTTGTCTACAGCCTAGTAAGGTTATCATGCGTGTTTTTAATTGTGTATCCGTCGTTAACATCTCGTGTGTGAGATCGTAGGATATTTTATTTTATTGGTGTGAAAATGTAACTTACTTTCAGCAAATATCAATAGAATTTGAAATAGATACACACACAACACATAAAAACATTGGACACACAAAATAATTGACCAATTAAAAACGTGCATGTCAACGGTACAAATAATTTGGATCACACTTCGGTCTTCCAGAAAACTGAAAAACGAATAACTCTCAGGCAAACTGTTTAGAGATATTTGCCGCCAAATTGAAGTTGTGTTACTTTATCCAGTAAAAAGTATAATAAAAACGATATCAGACCTAATAAATTGGTATACAAAAAACTTATCTATTGTTAATACAATCTACTTAACACTTATGTACAAATCCGATATTATAACCAATATACTAAAACAGAATGCTCCTGGCAACACTTAAATAATATTACACAAACATAATTCTATTTTTAATACTATCTACAAAATACAGTAAGTACTTTTACAAATAACTACAATAATACAAAACTACCCTACACATTTGAAAAGCTGAAAATCAGACTTAATTTACCCTTACAAGAGGGTTCTTTGTTATTTTATTAATTATAACCTACAAATAATTCTATATACATTATTATACATACATTTAATTATTTTTAATTATCCAATAATTTAAACTGAAATTAATTTACTAAATACCCAGATAAATAAAGTTACAAGTTTTTATTGAAGGGCAGTTCGTCTTCGAATTTGGACATAAACAAAAATGTTCAAATCTTTTGAATATAAAAATATATTTTATTTTGTTAGTATGTGGTTGTGAAATCTTTATCTTCTTTAATTGCGAGTTTATTATTGTTTTATTTAGGCCACACGAGGAACACAAAATACGGACCGCTGGAGCTCATCCTACAAGGAAAGTGTGGACCGAAGAAGGATATCCTGGCTAAAGTATCTACGCCAGTGGTTTGGATGACCTTAATAGCCGACCTTCGAAAGAAGATAGCACTTTAAGAAGATTAGTTATTTAACTCATAAGCCTTTAACACAAGTCTCTAATTCTGAGGCCTTCCTCTCTATGGCTATCAAAATTCTATTTTAATTCGAATTATATTCTTAGATTAATCAATTAATAATAAACAAAACACTAATTATAATCTAATTCGGAATTATCAACAGGCTGCCTTGGATTGTTGACAACAGCTTCGGGGTTGACCGCATGAACTGGTGCGGGATTCATGATTCTATTTGGGATTCTAGAAATATCTACAATTGGCAATCTGACCACATAGTCTTGATCCCAGGACCTATCAATTTGTAATCTAGATCTTTCAGACCATGGTATCACTCTGAAATCTGAAGTGCCGTTGGTTGCTATAGCGTTTAACCTAGGTATTCTTTGGGCTAGGGTCCGTAGTCTAGAATTTTCTGGACGTTCCTGCCTAGGTTCAGGAACGAAATTCTGGACTTCAGTCCGTCTAGAAGTGTCTGGGCGTTGGTTGGTAGCAAACATGTGTTGGTACCTCGCTATCTCGCAGGGTAGTAGAGGTCTGGCGTCTCTGCCGATTCTCTGCACGGTGATCTGCCGTTGATTGTTGTTGGGTGATGTTATCGATGATGAGTCAACTGTCGTGTGTGTCGGTTGGATGATGATCCCGTTCTGTTGTGTTCGATTTGATGATGGGAAGTTGAGAGCGAAGAAGTCCGGAAATGGCACGCAAAAAACACCCAATTCCTCCTGGAATTAATACATTTTTACTGTTAGCTCTAAGTACACAATTAAGGCTTTAGAGAGAAAGATTATTTTGGTTGAATCCAAATGTTTTACAATTTCTTAATAATTATGAACTAACTAAATATCTCAATAATGTTATAGTAAACATTGTTTTATGTCGTTTCTCAAAATTATTTGACAAAGAAAATCGACTTTACGTCATAAAAAATTGCATCAGTTTTCCCATAGAGGGCGTTTAAGTTCGCTTAGTTACCATTGGTTTTAATCACTGTGGCTGAGTTCCATTTGGACGTTTACACGCTGTGAGTCCTCACGCTTTTCAGCGATGGTGTTTCATTTGGCTTTAAGCGTTCATCCTTACGTCCAAATAAAACGCATCGGAGTGCTGTTGATCTGAATTTGACGTCGAATTGACAGTTATAACTTTTTAATGCTGTCATGAATGACAGTTTTAGGTTAATATGGTCCTTTGCTATATGTTTTGACATTTGTGACCGCTAGTGCTTACGCTGCACTACCTCGACGGGATAAGCGATTAGAAGCGCGAGTTATGACGTCATCAATGACGCCATGACAGAGTTCGCTCACTTTTCCAAAAGGAAGATTAAATAACGCTTATAAACGCTCACAGAGTGTGAGCGTCCGGAACGCAGCACGTCAGTTATTTTTTAAATTAATAAAGTACAATGAATTAAATCTGTTGTGCATCTTACATTAGTGTTATTTGTCCGCTCAGTACTACTCTCTGGAATATTGATGAAAGGTTTCTTGTCGACTTTATTCGACTGCGCGTTCGCCGGCTTGTCTTCTTTGTCCTCTTCTAACGGAACATCTGGTACCACTTGCAGATCTTCCGGAGGATTTGGAACTATCACGTAACTTGCTATTATACTCGACAGTTGATCCAATACCTGCAATTTTATTCATTTAAGTTAAATTGCACGGCGGGTAAAACCACGATTTTGTTTTATTTTTTTCTTTTGCTGACCGAAAGGTAATTATTATAATTCCAAAACAAAGGGTTCCGCGAACGTCCTTGCCACTCGACAGTTTAATCCGCCTTTGGATATGGTCCTATATCCTAATACCATAACCACATGATTACTTGATGATATTCATATAATAGTTTTTTATCTTAAGGCTTAACATAAATATATAATATATATTTATGTTTATATGATTTTTGTTTTTGCACTGGTTTCAAAATTAACCTTGTAGTAAGCTTTAAGATAAAAAACTAATTATTATTAGTTTATATATATATATTTACTTACATCATCTGCCAGTAATCTGTGCTTTGGATCCTTCACCAACAGCCTTTGGATCAGAAAGACTGTATTGTCCGAAACCTGGACCGAATTACCGTCACTGAAATTAAGAAAATACAATATTGAAACACCGAATATTGCTCAAATAAAAAATCTGTAGGTACATATTCATTAATAAAGTTTTTTAGTTTGCCAAAAATCTTGATGTGCAAAAATTCGTTCGATTCAGTCACTCGGCAATATCTCCGAGAATGATTTAGTTGACGTCATTAGCTAGACAACTAATCAACTCTCAATCAAAATAACTCATTTCATAATGTGACGGGTAAACAGAATGACCGCCATCAAAAAATATTTATACTGTAATTAAAAATTGCACTAGTTTTTATGGTGGTACAATAATAAGATGTTACATCTTTTTAACTCAATCAAGATGATGATTATCTTTTTTTTATAATAGACGGTGGCAAATGAACAAGCGATCCAATCAACCGCAAGCTACCGCCACCAATAGGCATCTTCAACAAGCTAATGAGCTGAAGATGTGCCTACCACTAATTGACAAAGGAAATAAAAAAATATATTTCCTTTTCCTATTTATCACTTCTCGGTCAAATCCTTTCCTTATTAGAAATGGAGGAGAAGGGGAAGATGAGTATATTTAGGCCTCCAGCACCTCACTCATCGGACAAAACGCAGAATTCTTCTAATTCACCCTTGTCTTCTGTGAGGGTTGGTATTTCAGCCGACGAGCCGGCCCCCTTGTGCAACAGATGTTGTTGTAATGCAATCGACATAGATATAGTTTTTTATCACCATTCTTCTAAGATAATGTCACAGCACCAGTTACCGGAACCCAACCATTGGAAATAAATATTGTTATATATAAAAAACAATGTAAGATGTTTGCCTGAAGGCTCTTCTATGCTACAAATTTGTTGGTGTACAATTGAAACTTTAACACTCACAGTGGTACATTATTATTGGCTTTTTAGTATCGCTATTAGGTAGGGGAACTGACCAGAAAGGAAACCATTATAAAAACCGCACTTTGCTAGGCTAATAAATAATTCTTACAACTAAAATTTTAACTACTCACGGCGGTATATTATAATTGGCAGCTTGTATCCTGCTGAACAGTTGGGCGAGGCTGGTATCACAGAAGGGGAACTGTCCGTACAGCATGGTATATAGGACAACTCCTAGCGCCCACATGTCCGACGGCTTGCCGTGGTATGGCTTGCACATTAGCACGTCAGGCGATATATAGGCTGGTGATCCTGGAAATCAACAAAGAACATTTAATTACACATCAATAATTCTAAGTGGGTCACATATTACATGTTTTAAATAATATACTAATATAATATACTTAATGCTCAAGGAGTGTTATCAACATCAGACTAGATAATGAATTCTGGACGTAAGCCTTCTTCAAAAATCGTCATAGAGACAAGGCGTTTGGCGCCCACAACCATTCAACTTCCGCAACCTTGACAACATAATCAGACCATATTGTACGATCTACACTGTAACATTCTTAACATGGTCAGCATACAAGGAATGTTTGAAATGCACACATACAAGAAAAATAAGGATGATTACTATCAGTTAGAGACAAAAGGTTTTGAAAGAAATATTTAAGCGAAGTTTTGTTACCTCTCTGGTCCTTCAACAAATCTCTGTCACTGCCCAGGTGAGTGCCCAAGCAGAAGTTTGTGATAGTTATACGGCCTGTTCTTTGGTTTAGCACTATATTGCCTAGCTTCAGGTCTCTGTGTACTATGTTTCTCTAAAAATATAGAGATTTTGTATGTTTAGTGCTTGCAATAACTGAAGTTTATTATAATGATAAATACTAATAATTATCTTAATTTTTCAACTGTCCATTGCACCATAACAAAAGGTTCCTGTGACTAGACCGATTTCTCCTTTTTAATTTTAACATGTATGGATACAAAATTTCTAAATTAAACAAATGTTGCCAAAGATCAGATTACGACTTTGTCTACCCAAGACAAACTAAGCAATGTGCGACAACTTAAAGCTTGTTCATATCATTCATAAATAAGAATCTACAATTTTATAGTGCTCAATTATAACTTATAATAAAATTAATCCACCTTGTTGATCAACAACAATCAATCTTGTATCAAGGATCACTTTTATAGAATATAATTTCAGCTCTTTAGCCTTTGGGGATGGGCAAAAGCATCCTCTAGAATTATTTTTATAGTAGGGGGCAAACAAGCAACAGGTCACCTAAAGCTAAGTGATCATTGTCACCCATGAACATTTAAAAGTGGTAGAACCTGCAACAACTGTTGCATCAATGGGCTGACTTCTTCTTCTTCACAGAAGACAGGCTTCAAGAAGTATGCTGTAGTCTGATGAGAGCTGCCAGAGATCCAATTTCAGACCTCTTCCCCTTCCCATCCTTTCCAAATAAGGATAGAGGAGGAAGGGGAAAAGGATTGGAAGTGGAGGGCATGAATAAGAAAAGGTTTCGATATCACTTTCCAGTCTATCCCCTCCGCTGTAAAGGTAAGCAACACATATGCGACTCATTAGCTTGTTGTGGATGCCTATGGGTAGAGGTCACTTAAAATCAGGTGAACTGCTTGCTCATTTGCCACATTCTTCCATAAAAAGAACACATAGAGAGAGAACACCAGAGGAACTCCAGATGCACTGCCAGCTTTTGATTTGACTATAACCTTTCTTCTATTTAAGAGTAGTTGTTATACTATATAGAATGTGTCAAAGTATGGGTAAAATTGTAAAACAAAAACATTAATTATTTTTTGTTTTACATAAGATATTTAGTTATTGTTCTATAGAGTTTACAAAGTGTATATAATTTATATTATGTGAATAATATTAATTTTATACTGTAAACTGTTACCTATTTAAGTGAATAGAAATTTCTATATTTCATACCTTATGTAAATTGGCAACAACCCTAACAATATCGTAAAATATAAGAACAGCTTCTTTTTCTGGAACCTTCTTCACTTTTGTGACATACTGCTGCAGGTTTATCAGCTCGCTACCTTTCTCACTGAACTGGTGTGAGGTGACACAGTCCAAGACAAGGAATAATCTCTGACGGACTCGGCCAGTGTACAAAAAACCTGGTCCATTAATGTTAGGAATTTCTTCAAGAGCATGATCCTAGAAAAAAATCCTTAATTTATTGTTTTTCATATTCTGTTAATAAGAAAATAACCAGTACTATGTACAACCCACTGGGGACTGTAGCGATAAATGTTACTGTTAAACCTCTTTCATACCAAGCAATGTGCAAACAATGTTAGGGTATGAAAAACACTGGGTTAATGACATAGGTATTTATATCACATACTTCAATCTAATATAGTTTATTCAAAATGAGATTAAATTATCTGGGAAACTCAGAAGTTAACATCAATCAAATCATATTATTTCCATTCTATACCTTTAGTAGAGGTCCATTGAAAGGCAAACCCAAATTTAATGATGGGTTGAAAACAAATTACCACACACCAACAAATACAATCTGGTTAGGGATCATTAAACCTTTTGCAAGACTAGCTTCTTGCATTAGGCTATGCAGCTTTCTTTATAGAAGGACTAATTAATAATAGTAGTAAAACTAATTTCGCTAAAACACAAATTGTTACCTTAAAAAGTCCATGGTGGTGAACCACACCATCTTGATCTTTTAACAATGACAGAAGTGAATATTCTGTATGTAGCAACATCTTCCCTTGTCTATCATCCTGTGTTTCAGGTTGACCCTCATTACGAAGGGTCAAAACCTTAATTTGATAATAATCATCAGTTTTTTCTTTTCTTGCTAAACATTGAACTATACTCTTGACTGGACTAGGCCCTAGTTTAGGTCCTAATAGATAAGGACCAGCCTTACGAACATATTTATCAGGTACTGGAGTACCTGGGGGTGGTACATCATTTTTGTTAATTAGCGATTTGGTCTTTTTAAGTGAATGTGGTCCCAATTTTTTTGAGTTTTTAAGCACCGAATTAGAGGAATTCCCGTAAGCTGATAGCCTTGCGATCTTCGGACTCGGTTGTAGTAGCAAAGGTCGACTTCGTTTTCCGTGATTTATTGTACTTTCTGGCCTTTCTTGATCCATGTCGTGACACTTTCCAAACCGTTACTTTCAGTTTTTGAGTAAGATAATAATCCTAGTTTTGAAACGATTCACACTGTTATTTATTACACGTAACATATAGATCCGTATGTTAATATTGTAACAGAGTTACCTAAGTATTTAACACTTTTATTTACTGTGCGAAATCAATTGAACTTCAATTTCGTTTTATACAGATACAGATACGGATGTAAAACAAAAAACATATGATTTTTATTTTTAGCATAAGGCAACACTTTTTTAAAGAATCTAAGTAACTAAATATATTTATAAATCTCTAGTGCTACTGTTGAGTTATTTTGTTATCATTACAAATTGTAATTTTGAGCATCAAAACTCTACTTATTTAAGAAATGATGTAACATCTTATTATTATTTTCCAATTTTGTGCAACACTTATTCATAATTAGCAATTTTGACAGATTTCTAACCATGTTTTTGTCGTGACCATCGTTTCTTTTTTTTCGTGCACGGGGCGAAATAATATTGTGAAATAATTAAAAATATAATAATTGTAAATATCACAAAGATCAGCATGTGGAAAGGTTTAAGATTAACCCATTCACAGTTAACTAAGATACATTTCAATGGCCACAAATTACAACCAGTCGGTGTTCCGGCTCTCGATTCAGTATTAAATCAGTGGTATGAATTTTGTAAGAAGCCACCGAAAGGTTTTGAAAAATACTTTCAGCCCGGTGCTAGCCAAAAACAGACAAAAAAAAGTGAAAAAGATGACTCCCCTGCACCATCGAAAACTACGCCTCCACCGTCAAAACCTCCATCGTCACAAGATAAATGGAACATAAACATGTTCTCCAGTAGTTCAGGAAGTGGTAGAGGAGGAGGAAGGGGTGGCTTCGATAATCAGGATCGAGAAAAATGGATGATGTTTGGCGCAATGGGTGTCGTAACATTATTGGCATCGATCGCTTATTTTGAACTCAGATATAGAGAGATAAGCTGGAGAGACTTTGTTAACTTATATTTGAACAAAGGAGTTGTTGAAAAATTAGAAGTTATCAATAAAAAGTGGGTCAGAGTGAAATTACAGCCAGGTGCTGCACTAGAAGGAAAGGTGATCTGGTTTGCAATAGGCAGTGTTGATTCATTTGAAAGAAACTTGGAGAATGCACAAATTGAGATGAGTGTGGATCCTCCGAACTTTGTTCCTGTAATTTATAAAACTGAAGTAGAAGCTGCAAGTTTGACTGGAATGCTGCCAACACTTTTAATAATTGGTTTCTTAATTTATATGATGAGAAGGTCCGCCAACATGATGGGAGGTGCTGGTCGTAAAGGTGGCGGCTTATTTGGTGGTGTTATGGAGTCTACAGCTAAATTGATAAACCCAACTGACATTGGTGTACAGTTTAAAGATGTTGCTGGTTGTGAAGAAGCAAAAATTGAAATTATGGAGTTTGTCAATTTCCTAAAAAATCCTCAGCAGTACATTGACTTAGGAGCGAAAATTCCAAAGGGTGCCTTGCTCACGGGCCCTCCTGGTACTGGAAAAACATTACTGGCTAAAGCAACAGCAGGAGAAGCTAATGTGCCATTCATTACAGTCTCAGGTTCTGAATTTTTGGAAATGTTTGTTGGTGTAGGTCCTTCGAGAGTACGTGATATGTTTTCAATGGCACGTAAACATGCCCCTTGTATTCTCTTTATTGACGAAATTGATGCTGTTGGTAGGAAGAGAGGAGGACGTAATTTTGGTGGACATTCTGAACAAGAAAACACTCTTAATCAGCTCCTTGTGGAAATGGACGGGTTTAACACAACTACGAATGTTGTGGTGCTGGCAGCAACAAACAGAGTAGACATTCTTGATAAAGCTCTCCTCCGACCGGGCAGATTTGATAGACAAATCTTTGTTCCCGCACCAGACATTAAAGGCAGAGCTTCCATTTTCAAAGTGCATTTAGGTGGCCTAAAGACATCATTAAACAAGGACAATCTAGCACGCAAAATGGCAGCATTAACACCAGGTATAATTTTTTTTAAATATATTAATTTATCTATTAAGAACGACATTTTTGGCATTTCCATTTCATAACTATTCCATTTCCAACTTCAAAACTATTAACTTGAACATTTTGTGGTGTGACTAGAATTAATAACCTGCCATTAAAAATGCCCCAATATGGCCTAGAAAGTAACATTTGATTAGCAATATCACTAGTAGAAAAGTCAGAAATGTATGTAACTGATATAAGCTTTTGAATTAACTTTTCACTTCACTTTAAAAACAGTTCATGTGTAGGTTGTGTGCTGCCATTGTCTCTCTTTTACTCAGACACATAGGCTGATGGAGTGGAAAGAGATAGATGTGTCACAACCCGAACGCTTGGGCTGGTTGTGCCTCTCTATTGCTAGTTCCGCACTCTCGCTTGCACGCTCGGCTCAGACGGAACGTGACAATGACTCATGCTTCTTCGTGCGTGCTGTCGGTGTTCATCGATTTATAACAGATGTCAACACATAAATAATATTGATATGATTATATTCATGGCATAATTAACAATAAGCAGTGGTACAGCCACTTAGCGACACCTATTTGAGTTTTTGTTTTTCAACTATATTAAACATATCGTAATTTGGTTATATTAAACGTATTTATAATACGTTTTATATAATTGCAGGAAAAACACAAACAGGTGTCGTCAAGTGTAACTACCAATGCTTTGGTTTCATTCATGAATATTAATAGGTTATGAATTGCTAAAACACCGGATCTGATGTCACTTTTGCTTATGCTTTAATTAGCAATATCTTATTTTCAGGCTTTACCGGTGCAGACATTGCAAATGTATGCAATGAGGCAGCACTGATTGCCGCAAGAGAACTAGCAAATGATATCAATATGAAGAACTTCGAACAAGCCATTGAGAGGGTAGTCGCTGGTATGGAAAAGAAATCAAATGTCTTGCAACCTGATGAGAGGAAGATCGTGGCATACCACGAGGCCGGTCACGCGGTAGCAGGTTGGTTCCTGCAACATGCAGACCCATTGCTAAAAGTATCCATTATACCCAGAGGTAAAGGGTTGGGATACGCACAGTATTTACCCAAAGAACAATATCTGTACAGCAAAGAACAGCTATTTGACCGCATGTGCATGACCCTTGGTGGCCGAGTGAGCGAGGAGATATTCTTCGGAAGAATAACAACAGGAGCTCAGGATGACCTGAAGAAGATAACTCAAAGTGCCTATGCACAGATCATACATTACGGCATGAATGCGAAAGTAGGTAATGTCTCGTTCGAAATGCCGCAGCCCGGTGAAATGGCTATAGACAAACCTTACTCGGAAAAAACAGCCGAACTAATTGATAACGAAGCGAGGGAACTTATAAATTCAGCCCACAGACATACCACAGAACTACTGACTAAGCAAAAGGATAATATTATCAAAGTTGCAGAGAGGTTACTCAAACAAGAAGTATTAAATAGGGATGATATGATAGAGCTGTTGGGACCTAGACCTTTCCCTGAAAAGAGCACATACGAAGAGTTCGTTGAAGGTACAGGCTCATTGGATGAAGACACGACGCTTCCCGAAGGGCTCAAGGACTGGAACAAGGAGAAGCCGACCGCGACCGACAGCGTGCCTACCGCTGCCAGTAAAAACTAAGCAATCGTATTATGTAGAATCATTTTAGTCAGTTTTATGTGAAATAAACGTAACATATAAGACATAAAAGACTTGTTTAAATTTGATTGAATTCGAGATTTTATGATGTACACCTTACTGTAAATGTAACAAATCGAGCATCGGAAGTGGTACAGAAGAAAACACCTACTATAGAATGTAATTCAGATTTTTTTTTTAATATGAAGCACAAACAACCTGATATCTACTAAGAGCTGACCTATCTATAACTATACTACTGTTGTGACTCTTTTTTTTTAATTCCTGAGTGAGCGAAGCACGCATAGTTGAATTAGAATTTCTCATTTTTATTATTGTTTCCATATTCTGTCAATGATTTATACTTTAAACTGATTCTAATGATTGTCGAAAATATGATTTGTGTGCTGTTTAAGATGTAACAGCAGCTCTCAGTAGATATTGGATTAAACTTCTGTATAAGTTTGAGTTTATTTCTCGAGTTATTATAATCGCAAGCATTATATTAAAGCACTGCTTAGCTTTGCTCTGCGTTGTGTGCATTTTGGCTAAATGTATTTATATTAGTTGTTTTTATGACTTAAATAATTTAATGGTGTAGTTATTTTGTTAAATAAATAAATAAATATTTTAAAATAACGTATCTTTTCTATCACCTGACTATATGATGTAACGAAAACGTTTTGACGAAATAGGAATTACGCATCTTTAAACGTGATTAATAGGAAACTAAGCGCTTTTGTACACGACGTTTTTTGTGTGCGCAGACGACGCGCGTTTTTTATGAGAGTCCTTTGCGCGGTTTGTGGAGATGCAACGGTCTTGCGTTCGCTGGGCGTCCTAATCGCGTTCAAACCATGTCGTTCGCGCGCACAAAAACGTCGTGTGCAAAGACCCTAAGATTCCTGCCTAAGTTTCATTTATAGCTATTGGACTGCTTTTCTGTCGTTACCGACCGAATGTACAGTTCATCGGGTTATAATCGGACCAGGCATATCATAAACTGTCTGTGTAAAATTTTGAACTGAACGCATTGATAATTTAACGAATATGATCATGTCGAACGTAACAATCCTATATTTTCTTTGCTAACAACTTTCTAAAATATTATTCTGAATGTGGCTCTCCGAGCGGAGTTTGGTATTAATTTCACCATATTTTCTTCAGTCCTTTGCAAGGTGGAACGTCGCCACACTCTGTGATGTTACGCAGCCATGATTGACACGACAAATTGTGAATAATTCGTTCAGTTCACAATTTTTCTCGCAAGCAATTCTCGCATATATCCATATAATTTGAATCTCAGAAACGGCTCCAACGATTATTATGAAATTTTGTATTTAGTTTCGGTTTTTATTTTTAAATTTATCTATACACGTCTTTTATCCATAAAAACGTCAAAAAAAAATATGTAAATTATTCAAGTAAACAAGTGGCGCTATCTTTTGGTAGGTTTTTGCATTATCTATCGTTGAAGCGTTGTCAAAGGCTAACCTACTGATATCTCATGTTTCGTTAGATGGCTCTATATTAAAAAAAATACGATCTTACATACAAAAGACAACGCAGAGCGGAGCTCGGACCACAGCTTGTGATTATAAACTGACAAAATTCACAATCGGTCAGTGATAAAAATTATTTGACATTTTTTCTTTTAGCGGTGAAGAAAGACTCTACAGTCTTTATTTACGAATTTCGTTACTTCGACTTATTGAAATCATCAGATTATCTTGTCATGTTATCCTTTAAATATTTCTTATAAAAGGAAAAAAATGACTACGCTCGATGATGTCCAGTTTGTGCTCCGCGCACTACTTTGCGTCGGGCTCAAACCGTCAGATTATTGAAATGCACACTAATGAACCACATGCATGTAAACCACCCCCTTTATCTTAATCCGACGCTCTCGAGTATGTCCGATATTCGATTTTTTTTACAAATTTAATGGGCTACCCTAAGCGTGCGGCTCTACATAAATAACTGATTTGTGGTGTAGGGTACTTAACAGGGTCCAAGGTACCCCCTATATGTAAATCTGATCGAAGATGTACAGAAATCCCCGCATCGGCTGCCGTACCATTTCCTTATAATAGAAAGCGAGAAATTACTGTTATATATTTCAGATGATTTAAATAAGATTTTATTTTTAAAAGTACCTACATAGATCTTTTTCGACAAAACGCAAATTTCCACAAAAAAACAGGGCGCCATCTGTTGTAGCGTTGTGGCATGTGATATATCTGTTTTCTTTTCAATTAATGAGAACAGTAAATTCTCTGATACCCGATACCTTGAATTTCTATGAAATGTTGCTAGATGTCATTATTCGAGTTCTAAATGGGTCAGGTCTTGTTCCGAAAATATGGAACAAGACCCGACCTTACCGTGAGTTTACACTGCTGAAAACATTAATATAAAACGTACGTATCGCGATCCTACCGATTTTTCGGTATTTCTACCGATATGGGCTCTGTCCTACCGAAACGCAACGAATTTTCTACGAATACGTTGAAATTCTCTCGATATTTCTAACGATTTTACACTTCAAGTTGGCAACCCATTTCATTTATGTTTAACGATATGAGGAATCCCTTGACAATAAATATGAATGAGTAGTTAGTTTAGGGAATGTCCAATATATTTTGTCCCATATATTATCATCAATACCCTTAAGTCAGACAACTCTATATTTTAAGGCGTTTCTCGCTCGGGAATTCACTGCACTATATAAACAGAAATTCAGGTTTTATTTTTTAACTTCGAAGACAAAGTATCCTCAAGTTTATACATAGTTGCAAAGTGCTATTATACAGTTAAAATGTCATCTGACGAGGAACCAAGTACAATGTTATAAAAAAGAATGGGAAGAAGAATTCTCATGGTGGCTGCAAGATAGTCGTAAAGGCGTAAGCTACGCCTATTGTGAGAGTTGTAATAAGGATCTCGCTTTCCATTGAAAAATAATCCAATGAGAGGTTTACACATTATTGATCCAACAAATGTTAAAAGTGGCAAAACTGCTTCCATAGTTCCTATAAGTAGTCTCTTTCCCAATATTGTTCAGAGCAATAATTTCCAGAAAATTGGCGCATTTTACGAAATTGTGAACAAATCAAAACGTTTTTTGATGATGTAGAATTATTTTGGAATGAAGTAAGTTTATTAGAACATGGCGATGACACTCAAATATTTCCTTTGTTGTTTACTTTTTCTTTAATATTTCATCACTCCCCCATTCATTTCAACGTTGGCGCGTTGAACGAATATTTTCGCATATTAATCTTATGAAAACAAAACAGCGAAATAGGCTCTCTACTCAATCACTCGTCTATTGCACGCAAAACGACTCTTTATTCTTACTAGCGACTGTTATGACTTTGAAATTAATACAAATATGATCGCGGTTATGGCCGACGAATATATATGATCCTAAAGATTGTAAAAAATAATTACATTTAAGTATTAGTAATATAATAGTAAGTTTATATAGTTTGATGTAAATTAGTCTTAAAGGTTATTTTTTAATAAATAAAGCAATTTGATTGAATATTGTATTTTTTGGTTGTATACCGATTTTGAGTACAAATGTACCGATTTTTGGACAGTTCTACCGATCTCGCAGAATGACGTTCGAGCCCACTGCTTCATGGTCAGTCAGCGCATGACCATGGCGCATGTAACTGTGCCGAAATATCGGGAAAAAGGCAAATCGTGGTAAGAATCGCGTTTCTTACAAACATTTTATAAATTAAAACCACGAAAGTTTTAAGATATGAATTCATTGTAATTCATACTACAATAAAATATTTTCTTAAAATAACTTTTGGGGACATTCATGAATAGAAGAATTTAACCATGGCCAAAAAGATGGCGTTTATATTAACAAAAAAAAAAAGAAGCGGTAAATAACGAAAGTCAACGCTATATTACATCATTTATAAATCAGTATAACATTAAGAACAAGGCATATAGATTTTATTATTTATAAATGATACAATGATTTAAAAATGATCCGAGGAGTCGGATGGTTCATGCTCAAACATGAAAATTAAGTCCTGTTTGTCTTCGAAAAAAGTTCTGGATAGGTACTTCCGATCGTTGTTTTATTCTTTTTGGGCGTCAATGAGCTTTAAAAATAGTGAAACTAAAGAACTCAAAGAACTCAAGCGAGGGAAATTTTGTTCGCACAAAATGAATTTTATTTATTCTCAAATGTAATTCCGTTGAGTAGCTCGCTTATTTTGCGTCGTCGTCCAAAAACCGGATTTTAGTATGTTGCTTAATGCACCGCATATTATGAGATACAAAAACTCGACTCACATAATTACGCTCCTTGACGTATCCTTTATACCTTTAGCCTAATCATGCCATTTTTAAACAAGGAGTCTATAGGAGCAGAACTGATGGCGATAGACCGACCCGAAACAATATAACAGAATTCCAAATACAAAAACCTTCTCCTGCAGACATCTCAGAATTTTACACGCTACATTTCGGCGAGTGCTCGTCTAGTCTCCATCCTTTTTCGTGTAGACATCGCGTTCAAATGATTCGATTTTTTTAAATCATCGTTCATAGAACCCAGCAAAGGAGTGGAGCCGGTGTTACCATTCCAGTATGCTTATAAAATAAATAAAGAATAAAATAAAATTTATACCCTAAACAGAAAGTTATACAAATTTTTGCAGGTAAAGGCTCAGCTGACGCTGCTTGCAACTGGAAGCTGTGCTAATTTTCAGCCTTCCCGTTCTTCAAGGAAGAGTGAATCTGTCAGCGATTGATGAAGAGCTGGACCTACTGCGTTGTAACTTTTGTCATCTTCCACACCTATACACGTCTCAACAGTGCTCTAACCTAATTAGCTACAAGTCCATATAGGCCTAGCAGATAAGTTCAGTTAAGAGTTTTTATCCTTAGTGAGCGTTCGTTATTGTGACTAAACGTCAAATCAGATGCAAGTGTAAACTGCTAAGGCATTGAAAGTTTAATTCAACGGAAGGTCAAAGGCGACCGCGTTCTCTTTTTCTTTACTCGTACAAAAGTAAACGATTCAGTATTTTGCCTTTATTTTTTTTTAATATAACTAGACCCTGGAACTTAATGTTTGTGTTCCGCCTTGAAATCTGATGGTACCTGTTAAATTTTAACTGTACATTTTGGTAAGTAACTTAAGAAAAGTTTTCGATTTGCTTTGACTTTTTAAGTTTGATTTTCGCCCATTTCCAAACGTCAGATTATATTAAAACTTTTTAAAAATGTTTAATCAAATGAAGAAGCGGTTAAACACGTACTCTCTCTATATTTGTTGAGTTATATCAGTTTAAAAACTTACAACATGAAAATGGAGGCCTTGGACCTGGACCTGTGTGTCCTTATGGTAAAGACGGTAATAGGTATTAAATACTTCCGGACCTATCGGTTAAATGGGAAGAACAAGCAAGTGGCTAACCTGATATTAAGTAACCATGGCTACCCATCAATACCCGCAACGTTCAGAAGAGTTACGGATGCGTCGTCAGCTTTTGTAATTGAGAGAATTAGATGAGAAAAAGAAGAGAAGATAGGGTCCGTAATCCACCAGTTAGGGAAACTAAGTTTACAAAAATTTGATCCATTTAATCTTTCGGTACTGTATCAACGCACAGCCCAAACTTTACTGCCCCTAGAGACCTGAAGTTTTGCAGAGATTTCTTTGATTACATAGGCGAGCACTCAAAATATTTTTTCTTAATTCATCCCTAAAGTCTAAAGTAGTGGATGATAGTTTGTAAATCGAAACAGTTTTCCTTCAGCAGCATTACTTGGAAATTGAACATTGTCAGTACAAATAATTCAATACGTATTTCGGGATGTTTGTTTCACGCGTGTTTTCCTGGCTATAGGTAATACTACATGTGCGAAGCCGGGTCGCTAGTTTTAATATATGTATGTTTAATCCAACCAGTATCAAACCTTTTTTTTATATTTTTCTTAAGTAATTTTATTTTTATTGCTACCTCCAAATTTTCTTAGCTACGCCGAAGTACGCGCGTACACAAGTACACGTACCTAGTTTTTTTTCAGAGCTAGACCTAATAAACTTTGCCCACTTAGACTGAATATGGTATGGTACAGGGGTCCTTCATATAAGCACATGTGGTTGCAAGCATACTTGGATATCGCATATTTAGGCACGGAATTGATATATTTATTATGGTACTAGCTGTGCTCCGCGGTTTCACCCGCCCTGCAATTTTACTTAAACCAATTTTTTTATCCTCCCTCATCATCATCTCCCTGCCCTTTTCCCGCGTATGTGGGATCGACACAATATGGCCGTATCACAGTTAAATTGATATAACTTTTTATTTATAAGCCGATTAAGATAAAACAACAAACACTAAATGTTAAGTGAAGCTTCCCACAATAGATTAGTGAAAACCGCATCCAAATCGGTTAAGCTGTTTCTGAGATTAGTGGTAACAAACGCACAGACAAAAATTCTAATAATCATTGTTTTGGGTTTTATTGCGTTTATGAAGGCCTCTAATAGTTTTTCTCAAATATCTTTCATGTACAGACAGGAATCAGTTACATTTTTATTATATTTATAGATAGGAATTTCGGTCATTCGTTTTTTTTTGTCAATTAATTTTACCGTCCTCTACATTCATCTTGTAGAATTGTGAACGTATATATGTAAAATGTAAAGGACTTCCATTGTAGATGAATTGAAATCGTATCATATTATAAATCAAAATAATGTCTGGCAATTTACCTCTGGGTTGATCTAATAAAACCATTGGAGGAGTTATAAAAGTTTATTTTAGTAAATTGCGGCCCTTTGTGAACTTTTACACATCTTTATCTATGATATAAAAGATATCGTGACGTAATACGCAATCAAACCGTTACAATTGTTTACCTCCTTATTGAAAAGGAATGAAAATATTGCTTTATATCGTTTAGCTTAAAACTAAGTTGATTGTAGCGCCATCTAGCTAAGGACTTTTTTTACGAAAGTGGAAGAGAACAGAAATAGGTAAAAAAATCACAAAGAATTAACGTATTTTTTTTTATTAAAAGATTTGGAAAGATAGCGAGACGAAGTTCTGTTTCCTCACCGTCGGATAAGGAAAAATGAACACAATAAGGTATTTAAATAACTCACTACAATTTCAAGTACCAATATATTTAATTGGCCGCTGGCTGAAATCAAAAAATTTACATTTTCCTCACTTCTTCATTTTTACAGAACGTGGTAGAGCGGGAGACCGCAATACCCTATACGACGCTAAACAACGCGCGCATGCCGTCTGCACAGTCTGAGGAACAACTTTAACAAATAAAAACAGGGTTATATTAAAATTATAATATGAAAATATTCAAATATTGGTTGAACATACATCCAACCTATTTTCTGTTTATTTAAATATTCACTACATTACTTTATACATCACCAATTTCTTAAGTAAATTCAGTTTTTTGTACAATATAAAAAGAATCTTACATTACTTCTATGTTTACACGAAAGAAATGTAACGCCCGCCTTCGAATTAAACTTGATCTAACCGAGCGAACGGCATATTAGACAAAAATTTAACAAAAAAAGATATTAAAATTATGGTAATTATTACAAGTAACTAACACTATTATTTCATGTTCAACATTTCATGTCAATTATTTTATTATTACCTATGCTTAACATTACCCTATGATAAATCATTATAAATGATGAAAATGTATCTCCGTGATATCATTCAACAATTATCCATTAACAATTTGCAATCCATTACGCGCAACTATCGAACGTAAATTAAAACTAATCTCAGTAACAACAAAAGGTCCATATCAATGACAGTCTCTCAGTTTTTCCCCTTTGGGTTTCCTGCCGCGCTTCTTACCCGCGGTGACGCCGGCCAACACCATGGCGGCGCGCTTGGCGAGACACGACTTGCAGAACCAGTCCTCCGTCGCCCCGGGCTCCTCGGTGATGCCCACACACTCCCAGTGGTACCAACCGTCGCAACCGTCACAACCTATCATAGGCGAACCGTTGTCTTGTCGACCGCACGCGGGGCACACCCAAATCTTGTTCCCTTGTTCGTCAACGTAGTAAGGTGTGGGTAGCGGCCCGCTCGGTTTCGGCGCAGGAATTGCGGGCGTTGCGGCCTTTTCAGGCATCGACGCCGTTTCTTCGAAGCTCTCCATCTGACCCTTTTTCGCTTGCGACTTAAACAATATCCTTTTGTATTTCGAATGACTCGAAGGCGGCCTGTTCTTTCTAGGCGGGGAATTACTGGACGGAGGAGACGAGGGCTGCCCCTCGACTTCGGAGATGTGATTATGCTTCGTGTGCTTTTGCTTCGGCGGCCTCGTCACCAGCGCGGATATCTGCGCCAACTCCGGCGATCGACTGTGTTCCCGAGACCGCGGCTCTTCTTTCGGCAGTGGACTATCTTCTTCCTCTTTTTTGACGACCGGTTTAATATTGAGCTTGAAGATGTCGGGCGAGCTCGGCGGCATCGGTGAGTTTGAATTCGACGAGCCCAGCTTTAGTGTGAGCTTAGGTACTAGTCCGTCGGCAGTCTTTTCCTTTTTCTTCTCTTTCTTTTCTTTTTTTATCCTATCTTTCTCTTCCTGCTTTTCTTCCTTATCTCTCTTCTTTTCGGATTTCTCTTTATTTTTGTCCTTCTTATCTTTTTTCTTTTTTAATTTAAGACCATCCTTATCTTTCTTTTCCTTTTTATGAGCTTTATCTTTTTTCTTGTCGGCGGTTTCAACGTCTCTTTCTTGATTGACTTCGGGCGACGGCAACCTAACTGGTTCAGGCGGAGGCTCCGGTTCTAATTGCGCAACGACCGGGGGCGGCTCTGGGGTCGGCATTCGCACTGGTATAGGCGGCTCCTTCGGGAGTTCATGTTTAACAGGTTCAACTTTAGGAGGGTTTAGTTCTATAGTTATATCCGGCTGTACAGGTGGCATTTTGTACAATGATTTATGCTCCTTGTGTGATTTTGATTTTGGTTTTTGTAAAATATTTGGAATGGTTGGAGATTTGTGCTTGTTATCATGCCTATCTTTATCTCTGTGCATAATTGGTGATTTATGCATTCCTCTATCTTCTTCGTTATCGACGGGAATCACTTCTAAACTTGGGCGTCGCAACATAGGCGGTATTTTCATTGAATGTGACCGAGATGTATGTGGGAAATTACCCATGGGCATTAAACTATTAGGTATTCCAGGCCCTAGACCACCTGGTAGAAAACTGGGACCCGGAATCAGTCCTGGACCACTCGCGCCTAAAGCAAAGGGGTTCGTCAGCAAATTTGGGGATGGCAATCCTCTTAATGCTGGGTTATTTGCTAGCCCTGCTAGGAAGTCACTACCTGGTATTAGCCCAGGATTTGGTATTAGGCCTGGTCCAGGTAATAATCCTCTACCTGGAGGCACTGTAGGGAAAAATGGGAACCCCGGTGGCATTGGCGGTAATTTCGAATCATTCTTTGGCCTACTTGATTTTACTTTTACATTTCCAAGTTTCATTTTCTTCTTTTCCGCTTGCGCCATTTCCATTGCCAATTGTTGCTGTTGTTTTTTGAGCAACTTTGCTTCTAATTTAGCAGCTTTATCTTTTTTGTCCTTATGTTTCTTTTCTTTTTTAATTTTTGGACTGACACTAGCTACATCTTTGGAATATGGAAGTTGCAATGACTTGTTGATTGATATACTAGGTTTAGATTCTGGATTTATAATTTTATTCTGTGGCATGTCCAAAGAGTCATCATCAATACTAATTACTTCATGGGCCCTGACATCTATTTCTTTTGACAAATCTAAAGCACTAAAATTATTGTTCACAACAGATTCATTGTTCATATGAACATTTTCACTAGTATTATGTATTGAATTCTGTAACCTTGAGATCATAAAATCAGACTGCAAATTTTCTTGAGAAGCTGTAACTTCATGGGGTACCTTATCTTCTTTATTTTTGTTCGATATTCTTTTAAATATGTTAACTTTTGATCTGTCTGGCTGGGAGGCAAGTTTTTCTTCTTCAACAATTATTTCCTTCTTTATTTCCGTTTCAGGTATAAGAGAGTGAGAGGATTGATTTTTATTTACAGGTGTAGCATTAGAAATCAATGGAGACTTTGAAATTGGTATTTTTCTTGGTACAGGTATGGTATCTTCACTTGAAGTCATTGGTCTTGTAATTGGCTGGGGGAATGTATCCAGCGGCTCTTGTTTGATTACTGGCCTGATTACTTCAGGAACAGGAAGACCAGCGACTGGAGTTGGAGGTAAATTCTGGGCTGAAGGCACTGAAGGCTTTGGAGGTTGTACCTCCTTGGGAGCCTTTGGCGCTGGCATTGTCACATGATTGTGATGAGTGGGATGGACATCTTTGCTCTTCATTGGATATCCAGGAGGAAACCTGTCCAATTTATTGCTATCCTTGGATTTACTACTTTCACCTTTATGACTTTTATCTTTTCTTTTACTCTTCATAATTTTACCATTTAACAACTTGTTCTTTTTAGATTTTTTATCACTTTTGTCTAAAATTGGTGCTTTCATGGGATTTGAATGATGAGAATTCACTTTATGCTTGTCATGGTGTTTTTCGGATATTAAAGTAGGAGGTCGAGCTTCAGGCAGTTTACCTTCACGGGCAGGTGATAAGAAACCTGACATAGTCATAATTACACTGCTGATTTCTCTAGTTCTCTCTTCTTCTTCCAACCTTAGCCTTGGCCTTTTACTATTTGGTAATGATACAGGATCAATTGGCCTTTTAAATATGTCTTTATTTTTTTCTGGACTATCCGTGACCGATATTTCAGGACTTGTACATGAAGTGCTGCTATCAATATTATCAATACCATTTTGTCTAATTTCAACAGTGCCCGCAACAACTGGTGTGTCCCTTTCTTTTTCAGGGTACATGGGCGGAAGATGTTCATGAACATGCATTGGTCTTGTAACAACTTCATGACTGCCAGGTTTTAGGAAATTCAGGTTTGATTCTTTAGGTTTAGGAAATTTTTCTACCTTGACAGGTGGCGGAACAGGTGGCACACATCTTGTGTACTCCGCCAACTCTGGCAAATGGACATGGAGGTTATTGAACACTAATCCTAGGTCATGTAAATTTGGTTCAGTTCTATTGAATACTTCAGCGTGTCTGTTAACTTGTGTTCCAAGTGTACATATGTACCTCTCCAAAACATGTACTAGTATGTCCAGCGGCGTCGAGTTTATACCGTTCCATCCTATAGTTTGACATATTTGCGCAACATTTCTTCGTAGTATCTCACGGGCGTACGCCTCTGACATAATGACACCAACAAGTTATCTGGAACAAACGTTCATATCGAAATTATCACAACAAAACAACAATAAAATCGATTTCACAGAATTAGCCGTCTAATTTTAGCATAATTGGGATATCATTTAATTGTCGTGTACTCGTCTGGACGGCTAGAACAGTAAATCTCATGATTTTTATACCTGCAAGTGTCTAGTAGTACAGAGACGATGATCCGAACAAGTGAAAACTTCACGTTTGGAACACACATGTATGCTTTTCTATAATTCTTGAATTTCACGGATAAGTTATCATAATACATAAACTGGTTTTAATGCAAAATAATGAAGTGTTTACGTAAAAACTTCTCAGCATTCTAAAAACACAGTGCCCCGTGCGCCATGATTGCATTTTGGGTTGTCAATGGTTAGTGTTGCGTGTTTATAATAAATGAAATGGCGGTATATTGTGAAAGCGTTCATAAAATAGAAATTCAAGAATTTTGTGGCAATATTTTGGGGCATATTAAATTGGACCTATATTTCAAAAAAATAATAATTGTGATTAATTTAAGATTAAATTTAATAAAAGATTATTACACAATAAGCAAGATCGTGTGTTTTAAAAATCGTAGGTATTTAAAGGACATCACTGCTGCACGTTCGTTGCGTATATACATATCTTGTGATTTAAATCATCCAAACAAAAAACGTTACTCTTTTAATTCATTGAACATAGAATATATGATAATAAATTAAACAATTAAGTATGTACTTGTTGTATGCCATAACTACACACTAATTGCGAGTTTATAATATCTATACTATCATACTTCTCCTACTAACTTCTAGAAGTACGTCGGACAGTATACGTCTGTGGGCTAATCGAACGGACGAACTTAATTCATATTTTACTTGCATTAACATTTGCATACAGATCGCATTCTAGGAGAGAATTTGGATCCTTGTCACTCCTCCTTTAAGCTTCTTCGACTTAAATCTGTGTATCCATAATTTTTTCGACACTGCCCACTTGACCAATTTTAACTTGTCTCATTAGCAACAAAAAATTTAAAAAAATATTTCATAGATTAGGCAACAATATTCGAAGATGATTTTTTTAGTCATTCAACATTAGCAAAAAGTTTGATTTGACACTTTGTCAAACAATACCGCAAATGGGGTTTTGACGATGTGCTTTTGTAGAAAGAATTTCATATTTCCTAATTTTTATACATGAACTGTTCGTCATAAGTTTGTTATGTACAAAATTATTAACAAGAAATATATGCATTCAAATATTACTATCTGGCACTTTGATTTCGCCCTCAGCCAACCCAGGTCTTGCAATAATCATAAAAAAATAGCCTGTAAGTTCGACCTTTCAATACATTTTTGGGTAATTATCTTATTAGTTCTTAACGTTAAAGATGACTACATCCTCGGAGGACGTATTGTTGAGCGTGGGATATGTCAGATATAAAAAGGGAGATGGGACCCTCTACGTGATGAATCAGAGATTGGCTTGGATGCTGGAGAATCGGGATACAGTGGCCGTGTCTCATAAATATGCTGATATAAAAAGTAAGTAGTCAAGTAAAACAATATAAAAAATCAGTTTTTTTGCGCACTAAAATTTTCTACTTACAGAAAAGAAACACAAATTACATACATTATTTATGTCTTTACAGTTGTTTTTTGGGCTGTTTATAAATGTTGTTTGTGTCTCCTCATGACCATTGTATATGCTAATAAGATTCATATATAGCATTTCATAAAATTTTGACATTTGTTTTGAAACCACAATGGTGTATTTGTGTTTTGTTGCACAACAATTAGGTTGTCGAATCTGTATAGTAGAATAAGTACTTTGACACTGATGTGAGTATATTTGAAGTCCTGGAGGTGAAGTCAGTGAATTTATGAGAGAAATTATATATGGGAAAGGTATGACTTTAAAGAGGTTATTGATGTTACATAAAACTTAAGAAAGATAACCAGTTGTAGAACCATACTATGCTAAAGGGCACCAGTATTGTAGACATATTGGTAAGATTATTGCTGTTGTGTTCCATGTTATAGAATGATATTGGTTTGCTTACTTTGCACTCTCGGACTGACAGAACACAACTGACCGCTTCAGCACATTATTTCTTCCTATATAGGCGTGCTACCTGCTCAGTGCTCAATCTACAATGGAGGGTAGTCAATATATAAGATAAATATAAACATTGTATACACAGCAATACACTACAATTACTATTAGTGCTAATTATTGAGATGAAAAATGATGATGTGTAATAACATAGAGAAACAAAACCAATCTGCCTAGGATGATCAAAACATTCAGGATGAAAAGAAAGAAGTAAATGGTCACATTGCAGTCAAGTAAGGACCTGACTAATGTTGTCAAAAATATAAGCTATTTCTTTTTCTTGTGGTGATTGACATAAATGAATTACAATTGATACAACTGTAAAGAGATAAAACTTCCTAGAGGGTAGATGGATTTTTGTTTTGAATGATCCTTGTGTGACTTCTCTTATCTTTCATTTAAACATCATATATGCTCATGCAAAGGAGGTGCAAGGGTGCTAAATCATGTGGTACAGCATGGGATGTAGCATTTTTGCTTACCACTGTGTTATTAATCCTACAATTTTAATACAGTATCAAATCATGCTTAATTATTTTTACCTTCCTTCTTCTTTGCTGATATAAATAAGACATGAATGATTCTATCTTATGCAAAAGCTTTAGGGTACATTTCCACCAGAGATATGCAGGGATGTGTAGCGAAACGCCGCCTAATACAGGTTATTCTTCTAGCTCAAAAAATTTCACCAGTGGGAAAGCCAAAAGTTCAACTTCAAGTTGTATTACATGATGGTACATGTTCAACATTTCATTTCGTCAATCCCGCCGGTCCAGATGCGCAGGCCAAAGATCGGGACCAAGTTAAAATGTTACTACAAAATCTACTGCCCAAGTTCAAAAGACAAATCGATGGAGAACTTGAGATGAAGTCAAGGTAACTAATATTTTTTTTTATAGATTTAAGTGGAAAACATGCAAGTTGTTCACTTGATAATAAGTAACCCCAACCAATAGGCATCTGCAATAATCTAACAAGTTACAGATGCATTGCCTTTAATGGTCCTCTGTCCATAAACAGAGTTAAACAGAAAAAAGTATATTTACTCTCCATCCCCTCCCCTGTCAAACCAGAGGAAATAGGACTGAATTTAGGTTACACCTCACTCATTAGATATAATGCAAAGATATCTACTTCACACCTGTCTTCTTTGTGGTAGTATTTCCCCTATCAAGCTGGCCTATTCATGCAACAGATATTTTGTTGCAGGCTTCACCATTGTTAAATTTAGTGGTGTAGTGTATTGCAAAGTATACAGTGTGTATTTATATCTTATATATTGACTTACCTCCGCTGAAAATTGTGCACTGCGTGGGTAGCACACCCATATAGGACGGAATAATTTTTGGTTAAGGGTCCTTTCAGAGTTGCCAGGGATAGTAATTGCTAACCATTTATTAATAATGAAATAGGAAATAGGGAAGGACATTACTATTACATACATTGACTCTATATTGAGAATTCCATATGAATTTCCCATGGGTTACTCACACATTTATTGCCTAGTCAAAAATTATTTTATTTTTTTCTATATTACAGACTTCTGTCTCTTCATCCAACTTTAAAGCATTTATATGAAGATTTAGTTATATCAAAAGTTATAAGCAGTGAAGAGTACTGGAATACCCCAACGTTAAAACATTATACTGATTCTAGTAATGTTAAACAAGAGGCTGGTAAGTTCTTTTATATCAATTCTGACATAAGATTGTTAATACAGTAGAACCCTGGCTCTCTAATCCATGGCCCTTTGAAATACACCATCCATGTATGGTAAAAACCAAACTTAATGGTGGCTCGGAACATCACGCGATTCGCCGCAATATTAGTGGGACGTAAAGAGGTGCTGCGGGGCATACTCCTGTGCACGTTTTTCTTCACCCGCAATTGGCTTCGGGTCTGTGTGTGAGTTACATATTTACATTGCAACATGGGCGCGTTCCTGTCAAATTGACTATACCTGCGTGAATGGGTGCTTGTAGCTAACCTAAGAGCCGCTTTAAAGTTTGGTTTGCACGAATAATAATAATAATATATTAATTTATTTTGGCAAATCTTTGTTAATGATTGAACAGATTGTAAGTAGTTTCCGCCAATGTCTTTTGTTAGACGCATGTTGTCTCAGTATTATATTAATAATCTGGTATTATAAACTCTGTTCTGCTTCAAGCTTACTAATTGTGACACTGTTTTGCAGTAATTTCGAATTATACAATTTTAATATATAATTTTTTGCATTAAGAAATACTATATTAAAAAAGTATTGTGAACTATCATTGTCTATGGTTATACTCTATAATCTACAATCCCCTTGTAACTGAAATCATTAAACATTTTGAATATAAATATCTTAATGAACGTTTTTTTTTTGCTTTCCACCATTGCACTATACAAATATTGCATTGTATTTATTCAGGTGTGTCCGGAGCATTTCTTGCTGACATACAACCTCAAACGGACGGGTGCAACGGACTGAAGTATAACCTCACGCAAGATATAATAGATGCTATATTCAAAACATATCCAGCGGTTAGGAAGAAACATGTCGATTATGTTCCTAATAAGATGACCGAAGCCGAATTTTGGACCAAATTCTTTCAATCACATTATTTTCATAGGTAATTTATTTAATTTAGAAATAATTGTTTTTCAGAAAATCAGAATTGGCGCCAGGAGCTAATTATATTTTCAATTTTTTTATAAATGTTCTATTTTTATTTATGTTGTAATATTTTACACTTTCATCGGAAATGTAGTTTTGTGGAATTCGTGCGATAAAGTAAAGTGTAATCGTATAACATGGATAGCTAATGTTATAAGGTAATGTGAGAAAAATATGTTTTTCGAAAATATTTTGGAATTTATGAATTTTAACGTAAAAAAACCATTGTTTACAAAAATCACATCTTGCTGTGAAAAAAGTTATATGTCTCTCGCTCTTGTCTTATTGCGGAGCAACAGATCTTATGTTAAATACCTATTAGTGGAACCATAACAGACAGAAAGAAGGTTAGTTATTATAAAATGTTGTACTTCGGTATGTACATAGTGTATACTAATAGATATATGTTAAAGTGTTAGGGTAAGTGTAGGTAAGAAGGCATATTAATTTCAGTCTATTTTCTTCAACTCTGTTAATATGAGATGCTGAATCTGTATTGCAGGTGTATGAAGTGGAATGAGTTATGGAGTACAAAATCCATAGGAGTATGAAATCACATGTATAACATCATACTAAGATATTGGTGCTTGATTCTTATGTTACAGGGATAGGATAGCTTCATCTTCGAGTAAAGACTTATTTGGGGAATGTGCCAAGTTGGATGACCAAGCGATTGCATCAGCTATGAAAACTACTACATTAGATCTCACAGTATGTAATGCATATTTTATTAAATATAAATAATAAGGTGATTATAAGATACCAGTGATGTGCCCAGGCTTCGCCTGGCTAGAACTAATTATGATGATCTGATAGCTACCAAACCTCACAGGGAAACCTAAGCCAATCTGAACATTCCCTGTAAATTTCATCAAACTCGTTCTAGCCGTTGCGGAGACTAAGGGAACATGCATACATACACAAATCGCCTTTTATATGTATAGTTTTTTTTTTTTAATTTTAAATTCGAACTTTTTACAAATCAAATTCTAACTAAAAATTCTGAAAAAATTAAGTAAACTGCCATAAAAACCATACAAAACATTGCCATAGTGAGCTTTTTTCTGTGCTGTAATATATTTTATTACAAACCTTCCTTAGTTGATTGATGAAGACATGGACATTTATTATTTTTTCATTAATTATGGTGATATGATATGCCTTTGTTAGAAAGCTTCATTACAACATTATAACATGCAATAGTTTAAGACGAAGCAAAAATTAAGTACAACGCGCTACGCCCTTAAAAGGGCGCCGCGCCCCAAGATGGTCTGGGGCGCACCTCGGAGGCGACACCGTGCAATGCAAGTTCGGAATTAATCGAATGACACCTAACTCTTCAGAACATAACTCTGTTAGTTGAGCAAAAAATCTAAGAGTTTCAGGACACTAATTATAATTCTTTCGTTTTATTCAATAGTGTTTTGTTGCCCACAGGTGGATTTACCACAGTTTATTGAGCCAGTACCGCTCCTACCCACCGAAGATGACGCGCCGCACGAGAAGGACCGCGGCGACAGCACCTCCATACATCGCAACATGATTAAACGCTTTAACCAACACTCTATAATGGTATGTCACTAAAGATTCATTAATAAAGACTAAAGAGATAAAAAAGACTAGTAATTAATAATAGCTACAATGATGTAAGTGACTAGTAATTAATAATTACTAAAATGATATAAGTGACTAGTAATTAATGATTACTGGAATGATATAAGTGACTAGTAATTAATAATTACTAAAATGATATAAGCGACTAGTAATTAATGATTACTGAAATGATATAAGTGACTAGTAATTAATAATTACTAAAATGATATAAGTGACTAGTAATTAATAATTACCAAATGCTATAAGTGACTAGTAATTAATAATTACTAAAGATATATAAGTAACTAGTAATTAATGATGACTCAAGATATTATTATTATTACGTAACTATTAATTTGAGAACCATGGGTGTTCTTCAACCTATGCATTCAATTTTTGTAGAAAAATATTTTGGTCTTCTGATATTGATAGATACTCTATACTGCAGGATTTGACTAAAGGTGGCAGCATCCCTTTGTGAGCAAAAAAAACTATTAGCTAAATTGGATAGTGCCCAAATGTGGACATAAAACAGCTGTAGAATTACTGTTTTTTTATCCGGTAATTATATACCGGATAATTCAAAATGAGTTTTTCAAGATAGAGTTAATACCATAATCTCATAGATATAATCCTGCTCAGCCATCATTTTCTTCCTATAATCTGTTTTAGACAAACTGATCTACGTTGTATTTATAATCGGTGTACAAACATAAATAAAAAAAACAATCTAATTGAGAACTTCCTCCTTTTTTTAGGTCTATGCCTTCGTTCAATTAACCCCACAAGTGATATGTGTATTTATACATTGAAAAAACCTTTTTGTGCATTTCCAGGTGCTCAAAGCTAGTCATAAAACAAATTCTAGTAATAGTAATAGCGGTAATAGTAAAACGACAAACAATAATAAGAAAGTGGTAGAGAATGGTGTGAGAGAGACAAATGGTGTGGCGGAGAAGAGGCCCTCAGAAGAGAAGTGTAGTACGGAACCTGTGGAGAAGAAGAAGAGAATATTAGAAAAGATACATTATGAAGATCTAGAAGATTCGAATACGAATGGAGAGACGCAGGAGTTGAAATTATCAAAGGTAAATAAAAATGATGAAATAAATTTGACTCTGTAGGTAGGGCTAGGGCTGTTTTTACATTTTAGAATCAAATTACAGAAAAATATGATAAAATTATGAGCATATACCAATTGCTTTCTGTTTTGCGATTTTTTTTTACCATAGATTTTTAATTGATTTTTTAGCATGTAAGGATTTTATCAAACACAATTTTTTTTTTATTTAGTGATGTTATCCGTTATCTGAATTTTTTAAAAATCAATTTAAATATTGTGTGGTGGACTGTTGAATCTTTTTTAAAAAATGTAAAACTATTAGAGATAATTTTCAATAGTTCCTTAAACAATTCCAACTATAATTTGTTTCATTGCAAGATATGGTTGTTGTAAACAAACGTCATTTACCATACATGGCGGCCATAACACTTTTTATACTTTCATTGGAAATGTTGTAATTTTATAGAAATCGTGAGATAAAGTGAAGTGTAATATGGATAGCTAATGTTATAAGGTTAATAATGCGAGAAAAAGTTTTTTTCGAATTTTTTGGAATTTACGAATTTTAACGTAAAAATCTTTGTTTACAAAAATCCCATCTTGCTGCGAAATAAGGTATAATCTTGTGTTTGTGCTAGAACGTGGTTCACGACAATAGTCGAATGGCAGAATCGAACCCACGACCTCGTGTTCTGTAATTCGCACTATTAGGCTATTGGCGCATATATTAGAACTTACATAATAGTTTTTATGTATCTGGTTGTATTGTTATAGGTAGAACGATATTTATTAGGACCGTCATCACAAATGAGCCAAACAGTAAACACAACCAACCCGCCGCCACTATCAGCGCTCTCCTCAGTGTGTCAGGTAATGTATAAAACTTTTATATATATGTCTACAAGTTTTGTATATTACAGTAATGTAATATGTTAATTATTTAATTGTTATCATCATCATCATCTCCTTGCCCTTTTCCCACTCTTGTGAGGTCGGCACAGCATGATCGTAGTCCATACTGTATAGGTTTTGGCTATAGTTTTTACGGCCGGCCGCCTGCCTGACGCCAACCCTCCTTGGGAATTATTTAATTGTTAATTAATTAAAATAGAATGGTATTACATAACGTATTTTCGATAAGTGAGGTGCCTGAGGACATCGCTCCTACACTTTCAACAGCTGATTTGGTTGTTATACAACCGGTATCACCAGATAAGCTACTTGTTCGTTTGCCCCACTCCATATAAAGGCGGCAAAATATATAAATAGATTATTTATATGTACGCCCATACATACACAAAGGAGTCGATCAGATGACGGGTCGTAACGCCACTAGAGCGTCACGCCGTTTGCCGTCACGGCATACAGCTCGATTTTACTGCCGCCAATAGATGGTTCACATCAAAGACAGGAGTAACTGCCGCCCGTGCACATCCGTATCCGAGGAATCACAGATGGGCTGCTGGCCTTTAAGGAAGGAGTATGCTTTTTCTTAAAGCCCTTTTCATCGGGGTGAAATCATCTAAATATATCCTGCCTTCTGATAGAGAGGATTAAGTGGGGTTGGAGCAAATGCAAGGATACAGAGTCCGAGATCTCCTTAGGATACTTGGTGCTTAAGTGTTGGTCTGTCGTGCAGGCGTGGAGCAGCGGTCAGCAGTGCGCGCGGCCGGTGCGCGTGGGCGCAGGCGCGGCGGTAGGCGCGCTGGGTGAGCTCAGCCCGGGCGGCGCGCTCATGCGGCATCAGCACGCAGCATCCATGGCACGTGAGTACCATTCTACCATCGGACGTTTACACATACGGCAGATCTCCATTGTAGATACACCGCGCGTTAGAACGAAACAAATTCGAATTGTCATTCGAACACAATTGTAACAAGTTTCCAGCCTGGCGCTGGCTGTTTTCGTCCATTTATGACGTACCTTCAAGAGAAGAGAGAATAGGCTGTTGGTAAACTAGTGCATACCATGGTTTGACCACGTCACCACATAACATCAGGTGGGATTGTGGTCAAGCGTATAACTAATATAAGTAATTGGCATGTATACATGTAGTAAATAGGTGGCGAAATCTTTCGACTTAACTATTTAAGACTACCAAATAATTTGATAAATTGACTTAATAATCGGTATAGTATATCATGCTACTTGCTTTTGTAAATGAATGAATTGTTTATTGAAATTTCATTCGGTACTCGATTGACAGTCAAAAAGTCAACAAGTG
>JWHW01033282.1:129246-155361 GCA_000931545.1 Papilio glaucus | reverse complement strand
CATCAGGTAGGATTGTGGTCAATCGTATAACTAATATAAGTAATTGGCATGTATACATGTAGTAAATAGGTGGCGAAATCTTTCGACTTAACTGTTTAAGACAACCAAATAATTTGATAAATTGACTTAATAATCGGTATAGTATATCATGCTATTTGCTTTTGTAAATGAATGAATGAATTGTTTATTGAAATTTCATTCGGTACTCGATTGACAGTCAAAAAGAGTCAACAAGTGTAAAACACTTTCCTCACATTACATAAATCATTGATGTAATATGTACAGTATGTTCATAAATAATTTATATAATACAGGTTGTTCATAAATCATTTATGTAATACAGGGTTCTACAAAGGGTTAACATTTCCTTGTGTATGTTAGAGTTGATACCTATCGAAGTAAAGGCCGAACTCCACCGGCTATACTTATCTTGTGGCGAGGTGCTGCGCGAGCTGTGGCGCAGCTTCCCTCAGCCAGGTGGCGCGGCGGGCGATACGGACGACGCCAGTGCGCGCGCGCATACATTCTATGAAGCGTTGCTCAGGTTTAGGAATGTTAAGCTACGGCCTTTCGAGGTAAGTGTGGTAACCCGGTGCGTCTTAAAACTAGTGTGTAGTCCTCGTTATCCAATTCCATTTAAATCTTCTGGTAAAGTGGGTTGGTGGTGATTGAAGTTTTTTCTATTATAAACGAACAAGCAGTTCACCTGGTGCTATGGGATCAGCCACAATGCCAAGAGTCATACAGATAAATACTATTTTTGTCCGCCTGACAAGTCCCACTGGCGGAATGGTTTTCGCGAATGTACAGGATGATTTTTTCAAGGGTGTGTCATTTCATGTTCATGTCCAAATCCAAAACTACGAGAAATAGCGAAAAATACGCAAAGAACGACTACTTTCCGGGCCAGATTATGATGAAAATTATATTATATTTACTTTATTATTTTAAAAAACACTATATTATAACACCATTCCATGGTGTCCCTAAAACGAAACGAATTATAGGAAATAATGATGTACAACAAACTTAAGCAAACTTTAGAATTTTAATAACCTCAGTCGTCAAGTCCTTCGATTTGTACTCTTCCTGGGAGCATCACGTACAAGGGTACACTTTGTCGGGCTTATTGGTTTTTATAATAACCATTGCTTGATAATGTGCTGTTAGTCTTTTGTCCAGGCCTATTCCAATATAAATGTGTTTAATTTCAGGAAAAGATGTTGAGAGACCTGACACCTCTGGGTACAACGTTGACCAAACATTTGAACCAAATGATAGACACGGCGTGCTCCAAGTACGCAGTGTGGCAACAGCGGCAGGCCAAGCTGCGGTAGTACTGGCGAGCTAAATGTAACCTTATCGCAGTCAAAAAGAGTTCAATTCACATATTCAAATGCTTTTGAATGTATTTACTAGGCACAAATTGAACCTTATTACCAGCTGAATCGAGTTCAATTTACGAATTCGAATGTCTTTGAACGAATTTGTTAGGGTCGAACTGAACCTCATTACCAAGCAAACAGAGTTCATTTTACACACTCAAATGCCTATGAAAGAATTTGTCAGGCACAAATTGATATCAATGTAAAACTTGCGAAACAAGGATTGCAGTTTTTTATTATAATATGCAGCGGTCAGAATGGAGATGCACGTATTTTTTTGCTAATTTGAATCGATTTGAAAGTTCCGACAAAATTATACGGTTTTTGTTTACCATAACTAATATAATATGGCTTAAATGTACCAGATTACGATTTAACACTTTAATTAAGGAACGTAATATGGTGTACTATTATTTTGTATTTTTACATCACAATAATAATAATTAATTAGTATAATATATTAATGAAGATATGTAAATATTTAAAAACATTGTGTTCTAATGCAAAATGAAGTTGGCCGCATTTCATAATGACAGAAATATTTCTAAAACACATTAAAAGTGGAGTGGGCTCATTAATCGATCTAGATCAGCGGTTCTCAACCTACCTTCTGGGGGTGCATGAAAATGATGTCTATATTTCTTATGTCTAAAATTATGTATTGTTTGTATCAAGATAGAATTTTTGTAAACAAACAAAACGTCATTTACCATTCATGGCGGCCATTACTTTTTCATACTTTCTTCGGAAATGTTGTAATTTCGTAGAAATCGTGAGGTAAAGCGAAATGAATTTGTGTATTGTGTAGCTAATGTTGTGAGTTGATGTAAGAAAAATATGTTTTTAGAAATTCTTTTGGGATCTATGATTTTAACATAAAAGGTAAGGTAACCTTTGTTTACAATAAATCCATCTTGATGTGGAAAATACTATATTTTAAAATAAACCTTATAACTAATAACTTACTAAGGTGGTAGAGTATGAGCGTTGGGTTGGTAGAGTACAGTATATTCGTTTGTAGTTCGACACATGCTTAGGGGTAGGTATGGAGTTATCAGGGGAGGGGTACCTACTAATAAATTAAATGTGGTACCCACTAATAAATTAAAAATACCTACTAATAAAGTAAATGTGGGTGGGGTACGGGAACGAAAAAAGGTTGGGAAGCACTGGTCAAGATGATTCGATTCGCCATATTGGTCTCGTGGCTCACAGAAAACAGGTTTGAAGTAAAAGTACTCTGAGTTTCGTATGATGAGTAAAGTGCCGAAAGCCTAATTTCAGTCCTCTTCCCCTTTCCAGTCTTTTCTGATATGGATAGGATGGGGAGGCGAAGAGAAATGAACGGCAGGCAGGGGATGCTTTGGAAATCCTATGTTCATTAAAGGTAGGCAACGCATTTGTAACTTACTATAAGTTAACCGCTTGCTCATTTCCCACCCTATCCAATCAAAAAAATCGATTAGTAATATCGCAATCGTTTAAAAACTCTTAAGACCAAATTACAAATATATCAGTGTGCATAAAAATCTGATGGTGACGTGCATCTTTATTTCGATTATCTATAAAATTGTTATGTAAATAAGAACTTGTTAATGCTGTAACGTTTAAATTGCCAAAAAACCATTTATCGAGTATGATTTTGGACATCAACGAGGTCCGAACGTGGTATCTTTTAGTACATTTTCTGTAGACATTATGCTATCTTTTGTAAATTATCTTAGTGGTCAATATACTCGGTTGATAAAACAGTTTGACTGTTTTACCGACCCAACCTTATAGGATATGGTTGGTAAAACAGTTGCTGTTCGTATGTCATGATATCACGTGTATTTTGTTGAACTTTTCACATAAAAATGAAACTATTGAACCACTTTGACCCCAAAAGTATAGATACCAGACCGTAACTATTGACACCTGTCGAAATTAATTTTAAAATTTCAACAACCAATAATGGAACCTATAAATAGTAACAATATAAGACATACAATTGTTTAAATGCAGACGGCCATTTCCAATTTAGAAATAAGAGCGATATTGAAGTATTTGTATGACAAATGATATTTATACGAAGACTACAATTACGTGTAAATATAGCCAATATATAGTTCGCTATGTTTGATATTGAAGGTGAGTCAGCTTCGAACCAAAACAAACTTTATTACAATAGAATATAATTCATTTTTGTAACATTTAGTTTATAATGAAACGGACGATGGAATTAAGTTACTAAACCTCACATTCGCTCGAAAAAATATATAAACAAAGAATCTGCGTTTTCTGACTGTTTTAATCTATTTTTTCTGACAGATTTAAGAAACTTTACCATAGTCTCACATTCGATATAAAAATTATATAAACAAAAAATTGCGTTTCCTGACTATATTTTTTTCTGACAGATTTAAGAAACTTAAAGTTAATTAACGATATCTCATTCTCTCGCTTTATGAAGATACGATACATCATTTTTGATACAAACTTTAAATTATTTAATTCTAATATTGCCAGTAACTTTATGATGTCCCTTCTTTTTAAAAACATTATTGATCCTAAATTAATTTCATTTCATTTGTACTCCTATAATAGAAATTGACTTGAACTGAATTACTATAATGCAAAGTCTCTCATATATTGTTTTTCTCATACAACTTTTTTAAGTTGTGTGTTTGTTCATCTAATTGGAAATATATCAATACCTCGCTATAAATTTATTCGTTTACTTTGACTAACACAATAATGAAATATAACCTTGTATACAGTTAACCCATTATGTACAGTCGCCTACATATTGTCATTAAATACTTCATATGCGGGTAACTACATACAAATAAAAACAACACACCATCTTCAAATATTATTTATTTAATTTAATAATGTAACTAGTACAGTCGCTCACGTGTTGATTATATAAGAAATATTGATGTGCAGTCGACTGTACATACGTAGATAATTACATTATGTTTACGACAAAAAAATAATTCGACAATAATCGTTCTAGTTTTAAGTAAAAGTCAAAATTTCTCACGTTACCATATCGGTTGAGTTAGGTTTAAATTAGTGAACTGAAATTATATTTTTTCTTAGTTTATTTTCGAGCTACATGTACTTCTATAAATGTACTACATTTGACCCCACACAAGTCATTTTATATCATACAAACAAACCTTGAGAGAATTAAAAATTATTAGCTTTTATATTGAGTAAATTTATTGTGAAGAGTATCGTACAAAAGTAGTAAATACCAATTTAGGGCAACTACGGACCCAGCAAACGTTTTGTAGTATTAATGCAAAAATCTTTCAATGGCAGCGCCCCCTACCGGGTGCAATTGTCTTGTATTCACAAAAATTTCACATACAGACGCACAGAAAAATATTATGTAAAAATAAGTGCGCGGCATAGTTTAGTTTTGACAGTTGTGTTGCTACAACTAATAAAATGGGTATACCTGAGTTACAGATATTTTTTTGGTTGTAACGCAGGTTATAAAATGACTTTTGTGGTTGACTGTCAACTATAAAAAGCAATAACTCGTAACTATAAACAAATCGTTGAATAACGCTTTAACTTATTCATAAAAATAAGGATTAAATATATGAAAAAATACCCACATTACTAGATGTGACATTTTCTGATTCAATACAAAATAGTCTAAAAAAAAAACAAAACACGAGATGTCACCGTTACACCGTGTTCACACTGCCGAAAACATTCACATAAAACATGTTGAACAACAAACTATCTCTTTTTCTCTCTGGTAAAAGCTGAGATGACAAAACGTTTTAAGGATTGTTTTCGGCTGTGTGCACTCACGGTTACCGAAATAAAAGGTAATATTGTTAGAGGAAAGAAAGTTACGTAAAAAGAATTAAGACTGATTTTCTCATACAAGTTAATTTAGTTTTTACCTCTTATTATTTTAGTTTTATAGATCATTTAATACATTTCACATATCTCCTTAGATATAATTCAATAAATCTTATGAAGTTTGGAATTATTCATGAAAAGATATTTAGAGAATTATTATTGTATAAGATATATATCGTCGTCAAAAAAAGAGAGGTGTCTTATGGAAAAAATCTGTATTTATAAATTGCTACTGCATAAACAAAACGATAACAACCTCTTTCATACTCATAAGTTTGACCGCGCGCGAGAGAGACGGACAGACATTTCTTGTTGCGCTTGTAGTGCGTCACGCCGCGGGCTCATTCGCAGACTACACAAGCGTAACGTATGAACGTGGAATGGGTGTTATGTATGATTATCCTAGTTAGTATTCCATTAAATGTTCGAATTCTACTTTTTTTAATAGTATATTGTAACTTTCTTTCCTCTAATAAAAATGTTTTTTTTTCTTCTTTAAATTCTCGTTATTAACCTAAGTATATCGAAAAAGAAAAAGCAGTAGACTGTTTGTTTTTATTATGGCATAGTGCGTTTCAAAATTATTAACAAAATTACAAATTAAAAGTAGTAAATATTAAAAACTGTAAAAAATTAAATAAGAAAATTAAATGTCTGGATAAATTTAACTTAAATTGCGCCATTGTATGCCTTATGTTCTGTCGAAGTGTCATTCGCACCATGCTGTAATGAAAAGTTTATCCTAAAATACTTTTTGTACTTTTTAGTTCTTTGTTCACAGTGTATATACTTTTGTGTAATATAAATTAGTTCAGACAGATCTCCGGACGTTTCAAGTAATGTTCCTCGCGCATATATTTCTGTTAGTTTATAACTGTACATTTACGTTAGTTTGTATGTATTTAAAATGAAACCGTTCCAAGACGGTTCGCGCGCAAAGGACGCGTGTTTTTCGTTTTAGTTCGTGTCATTTCTGTTATATGCGCAATAAACGATTTTTTTTAAAACACACTTTGTTTTTATTCTATTATTTACCTTATAACATTTTGTTTTGTATGGATGAAACAAAATAGCAATTATAACGATATAACGTTTTTTTACTATTGATCCATAGAAAATTGGCGACTTCTTAAAATCGAAATGTGTGAATGTGAATTTCCCGCCACTTGAACACAAAATCCCCCGTGTTTGTAATTTAAAAAATGACGGTTTGTGCTATGAAATCATGTAAAATTTATACTTCAAAGATAAGTGTACGAACATCACATTTTACAAGTATACCTGACTTGGAAACCGGCTAGTCGGACTTGCGCACAAAGGATTCTGTACCATTATCTATAAAAACGAGCAAAAAAATCATGTGTGTGGTATGAAAGCTCCCATAAATATTTGTTATTGTTTTTAGTGCTTTTTGTAGGGGCAATAGAAATACATCATCTATGAAAATTTCAACTGTTCAACATGTGACGCCATAACATGTTAAGGAAGCACAAATTGAGACTATCTATACCGACTTAAAAAAAGCTTTTGATAAAGTGGATCATTTATTACCTTAAAGAAAATTTAATTTAAGGGAATCAAACGTAATCTTTTGCGCTGGTTTGCGTCATACTTAAATAATTGAATACAACCAGTAGTCATCAACGGATATGTCTATTCTCATTTGGTTGCATCTTCTGGAATACTACAGGGTTCAGTTCTGGGTCCACTTCTATTTCTTTTTTACGACATTTCGCCTTGTTTCCAACATTGTAATATATACGCTGAAGGCTTATCATTATTTTTATATTTATTACGGACCCTTTTTATTATTGACACAGAATGATTTAGACAGGCTAGATACTTACTGTATAACCAACTAAATATTTGTAGCATATAATAAATAAAAGCATATTTGAATTTCTACCGGAAACAATATATTACCATTTTAAGAAAGCACATCTATTCTGATTCTGTTTTTTTTCGGCTATATCTACTAAACCATACATACAACTAATTGCATATATTAAGTCAGCCGTCCATGAATCTGTAGCTGCACTGTAGCCTGCACTAATGAACGGTGAATTTCGAATAGTTGAGTTTATTTGAATCAAAACAACTTTTTTTTATAAAAGGTGAAATAAAACAACAATTCATAGTTTACAATTTGTTATAATGCTATACAACAATTATACATTCAATAAAAGATGAGTATTTGTCTGGAATGTTTATGACAACAATGTTTTTGTGTCCGGACAAAACTTTACCTAAAAACAACTTTATAAAAATGACTTGTTAATCGAGTCATTAAGGGTCCAAATTTCTCACCCCACTTCGGCCGACCAGAGTAAACGGGCATTTTTTCGAGATATTTATTGGCTCACAATACAACACTCTTGCACACTCTGGCTTACACTCTAATTAGCTCCACCTGATGAAAACACTTACCAGATCTTAAAATGATTAATCTCACGCCCGTAACCCAGAGGGGTAGGCAGATATTTCGGATTTATTATTGTATATTGAAATGTATACTTATACAATACATTCACACACAACTTGTCTTTTCTTTTATTCTAGGGTTAACTTGAACACTGCATATAAAAACTACATTAGTGCGTCAACTTCAGAGAATGACAAGGCTAGTAGAGGAACACTTACAATGGGGTGTTTTGTTATCTTGACTCTTAAACAAGTTAAATTATATGTTTATTTTATACACTGTAATAAAAATAAAGTATTATTAATGTTAATATCTTTATTTTTCATTTTTATGTATTATTTACTATGAAGGTAATAAGTGGCGGAATAAAACTATATTCCTTGTATGTTATAGCAATATAGATAAAAATACAAGTATATTTCATCAAGTATCTTTGTGTATGTGAAGTTTGCTGTAACGCGATAGACGGCAGACATGTTCTTTCTCTTTCGCACGTCCGATCTCGTGTGTGAATTCGTCTCGCTTACTCCGTGAGACGCATTTAGTATGTCAGCAGCTAACTTCAGACACTCCAAGAATGTGTTAGAATGATATCATTATATAGTTAAATACCACAATATATATATACACAAAGTTGTATTCATTGAGACATAAATTAATATAATCTGTACAATATACAAAAAAATAAGAACATACTTTAATTAAAAGATATTCCTTAAACATAAATATTTTTTTCTGTTTATCGTTAAATATTTATAAATTGTGTTATTTTAAGCAAAACCTTTTTTACTAAATATTTATTTTTAGTTACATATACTTAATTATTCATAATTTATTATGATATATTAAATTTTGTCTCTGAAGAGAATATAAATGTACTGAAAAAAGTCTGTTCATGACTTTTAAAGCATGTATAAAAAGGATTAAGTAGGCTCATTTACATTTAACTAAAAGCAAACATAATACACGTTATTATAATAAAATTCATATTACAATAAATTATTTATTATTATTTAACAGGCCTTCGTCTTTTCCCCGCGCTTTTATTATCCTGAACTGTGTATTTAACTATCAATTTAATCGTAATGGAATCTTCAGAGGTCATTTTGACAGTCTTCAAAATGTCTAGAAAATATGTACAAGTGTTGTCATCAGTTCTTAATGAGTAGTAAGAACCGATGACAATACATTTCTTATCACTTAACTCGAGACCGCCAGGATAAAAATAATAATTGAGAACAACGCCATCTAATAGACAACTGTCAAACTTTAGTAAATTGAAGTCACGTGATTTTTTAAATAAATGGATGAAGAGGATATCATTGACAAACATAAAAACGCCATCTACAGAGGTAATCAGACCTTACAAATTTCCATTGTATGTTTTTACATTTTAACAACATACATTTTAGAAATATGTTATTTTTGCTTACATTCTGTTGTAATGAAGATCTGTTAGTTTTGTTAGTAACGAGTAATGTACAATATAGTTTGTTGCATTTAAACTAAAACGTTACATAATTCAATACAAAACTAGAACATAGGCAACTAATTCAGGGCTAAATAGGCAAGAAAAATAATTAAACTAAATTATTCATTTTACATAAAAAAAATATAGAATATATAAATTAGAGCTATCAATATTATATCATATACATTATTACAACAACTTATAAATACAGATATATTAAGTATGTGTTCCAAGCGTTGAAATTATACTATGCGTGTACAATAACATGAGACTCGTGTAATAACGTACCCGGCCCACTCACGTCTCACCTCGCGTATTGTATAATCTTTACATCTTTATTTTGCATATGAAATTATATCCATCAAAGGACTTGAGAACACTTTCGTTAACAGAAGCTGCTTGTTCATCGGTTCACGTAATATCAAGACGATATCTCTTAATATCGTAGATGCTCGTTTTAGACGAAAACTTTAAATATTTGGCATACAAACGAAGTAGTTTGACTTTCTCCCACAGGGTTACCTTCAAAATGGTATAGGTTTCGTTCGTAACAAAATCATAGAGAAAAAAATTCTGACCTTACAATGGTCAGTGCTAGAACATTTTAAACTATTTAGTTTACCCGCTTAGGGAACTTACCCATACTACGTGACCCATTCAGGAAGGAGGGAGGGGGGAAGGAGGTCTTCAAACTACCACGCTTGGTCACAGATTCGTAGATTTTCGTCACGTAGTCAATATAGTTTCAAGCTGTATTCAAAAATGTAAAAGATGGGTCATGTAGCGTGGATACGTTCACTTATCAGACAAATCTAGTTTAATCTAAGTTCATGTATAAATATTTAAGTAAACAAATGAAATAATATAACCTCATACAATATCAAAGTCCATATGATCTTTCGATTTACAAAAGACTCACCGCTATCCTTTCGACTATGGGTTTCAACCCGGCGTTACTCGTCTACCTGAAGGCTTTGACGATCCACACGATGAGTAAGATGCCGATGATGATACCAATAATGATGAAGATGAACATTTTCTTCCGGTATCGGCGCTGGTACTCCGCGGCTTTAGCTAATTCGTCTACCCCCGCCTCTACAGTCGCGCTCGCCGCCTCTATGTGACTCTCCACTGTATCTATTAATTCAAATAAAATAAATAAATGTGCGCTGACGCCCGTAAGGGGTCCATGATCTCTGCCTACCCCTCTTGGGGTTCCATTTGGCGCGATCCTGGCACACCTCTCTCGCTTCTTCTACATTCATACATCTACGCATACAAGCTCGTCCGGTACAGCTACTCCTAACATCGTCTTTCCTTGGTATATCACTAATCTGATTGATATAAGTTCTCGTGGGACATCGCTTATCAATACTGAAACTCACTATTGCAACATAAATTTATATTATTATTTAAAATCAGATTATAATTACATCAAAAAGGAATATGGTATACTATAAATAATTATATTTTAACTAGCCAGTTTGCACAACTAATTATTTCAAGTACCGTTAAGTTCTTTAAAGGTTTCTTTTATCTCCATGCTGTATCAATATTCATTTATTTCTTTTGTTTATACGGAGAGAGTTTTATATATGTTTATACGGAGCACAGATACAAAAATATTTTAAGTGTGTGAGATGCCTGATAATCCTGCGTTATAAATACACTACATTAAGTTCTGGAAGATCACTAGTACATACCGACAGTTTGCGCCTGCGCGCTGACCATGTCGGCCAGCTCCTGCATGATCTGGTTGACGTCGAGCACGTCCGCCTCGATCTTGCTGAGCTGCGCCTCCTTCTCCAGCAACATGCTCGTCTCGAACTGCACCAGGCGCGCCTGTCGACAGTTTATAATCTAACAGTTGTAGAGCCCGCAACAACATCTAATGCACGAATGGGCTGGTTCGAGTAGGAGAGTGGGAATACCAAGACCGCACAGAAGTCAGGCGTCTGTAGAAGTAGAAGAAGTATTCTGCGTTTCGTATGATGAGTGAGGTGCTGGAGGCCTAATCATTCCCTTTTTCCCTCCTTTTTCCCTTCTTATGCTTTCTTATCGAACAAGAATGGGAAGGGGAAGAGGTTTGACTCCAAACTCCTGAACAAATCTTTATAAATAAGAGCTAAGAACCACCTCAGTCACATTAGCTTTTGAACTAATAGAACCACATTAAAATCGAATCGGTTGGTATCCATGATGTCACAGACAGACAGATACACATGCTACACTTATAATAACCCTTCTTTTTGCGTTGAGTTAAAGAAATATAATTTGACACAATTCAGAAGAAATTTTAGCTAGTGCAAGTTATAAAAAACCCAACTACTTCATCTTTTAGAACCCTAGATTTGAGGTAAATAAGACTTATAAGGGGAACTATTTTTAAGGTTCATAATAACATATAATTCTGTTTACCTGTGCCTGTTGGTTGGCCAGGAGTGCCGCTTCTTCATCATCAGCTACGGCCTGTTGCTCCAGAAGGCGGGGGTCGTTCCTCATGCGAGGCTTCGACGGCATGTACGCCGCCATCCTTTCTGTTACTTGCTGTAGAAAATAATAGTCACAATTACTATTGGTAAACGACTTAGGGTTATAAGATTAGGGGATTAGGGTCCGCTGTGTTTTCTTTTGTAATTTTCTTAGGAAAGATGCGTTTTCTTCTAATGGGAGTGGTGCCGGGGGAAAGGGGAGCTATGGGGAGTAGTTCCCCTTTCCCCCGGCACTTAATGTAATGTAATAAAATTCTGGCGTTTAATTTTAACCGGGGATTATACCCTATAACCCTGTAATATAACCTAATTCCCTTCCCATCCTTTCCTTACCCTGTCTTGGAGTAGATTGTGTGTTATGCTTTTGCATTAGGTCTGATGAGTGAGTTTCCGGAGGCCTAATCCCTTTCCTTCTCTCAGCCTTTCCTCCTTTCTTTTGTCGTATCTACAGTCCCCCAAAATGTCGTAATAAGACTTGGTACTTGGTAAAATTAATTTTTCTGTGAAGCGTTTTTTTAGCATGGTCCGACCCTTGAGAAACTGGCCTGGTCATGGTAGATACCGACTATTTTCGGACTAGTCGGACGTTTTTCATTAAGATCGGGGGAACGTGAGTGTAGCCGTTTTTATTAATTATATAGTTAAAAATGTCTCATGTAAGTTTTAGTTATTTTAAATAGTCGACACTGTAGTAATCCTGACTACACCTTTAAAGCTTTCAAGCGACGGCAGATAGCAAGGGATGTCCTGAAGTGGAGGATGCGTATGAGCTAAGGTGAAGATCAAATCTAAACACTGACTAGATCATTTAAAATATGGTTAATCGTTTCGTAAACTTTTTATTAAGACATATAAGTAAAATATACAAGTAATGATTTTACCTTAAAGTGGATAGATGATGATACTGGCATTTTATAAACCGACACTTCACTTTGTACGAATTTGTTTAAACAATTATTTTAATGTCAATATTTATAACAACGTAAAATGTAATGTAGGTAGTCAGTTAAAATTTATTGAGTCAGTGAATTTCGTTGTTCAAAGGTACACTTATAAACATAATATTTTATGTCAACACTTTGATTACTTAAAAAAATGACTTTAACGCCACCTATTAAAGTCTAAGTAATTTTAAATGTTCAAATTTATAATCTGTCAAATTTTATTCATTGAAATTAGTAGGTAAACATTCACCAGCAACTTTTCACATATCACAATTTTTATTTCATTTTGAACATATATATTTTGAATTCATACATAAATATATGATATAGCAAACATCCGATGATAGCTTTCGGAAGACTGGCTCATCGTTGCATAACGCAATAAAGCTATGGCCAAATTATGGCCATTCAGCGAATATTTGCACAGATGCCTGTGCTTCTTTTTTATTCAATCGATTAGATTAATGAAATTGGAAATTACTCAATCCATTCTTTAATCTATCAAGAGAAATGAATTAATAATTATATGTAGGCCATGTTACAATACCATATTAGATATTTTATACAAGGTATATTTATAGCAGTATAATAGGTAACACATTGACAACTCATTTGCTTGTTACTGTTACTTAACATCAGGTGAACCGCATGCTCGTTTGCCACCTTTTTCTATAAAAGTTCACCTGATTTTAAGTGACTGCTACCTATAGGCATCTGGAGCAAGCAAATGAGTTGCATATGCATTGCCTAACTTTAATAGACAGAGGGCATAGACAGAATATATAATAGGATATATTTTTTTCCTATTCATCTCCTCTTTCCCTTCCTATACATACCTTAGAAAAGGATGGGAAGGGGAAGAGGACTGGAATTGGGACTCCTTTGGGTGGGGTTTACTATATTTGCTCTTGTAACACATTATATCTTGAAATGATGTACTACCACCAAGATGCTTATTAACCTTGGACCTTGGACCAACTCTCTCATATCCATCTTGCATCATAAAGAATTTTTAATTGGTTATATTCGCAAATTAGGGCTTTATGTCGGCTTCATAACTTACTTTTTATCTGTACCTATGCATAAATGTATTTAATAGTATTTTCTGACATACAAATACCGACCTTGTGATGCCTCTTTACTTCCTTCGATACAATTACTTTTTTTAATCTTTGTCCAGATCATCAAGATCACTCATTTTAATATTGAAAATAACACCATTTAGTTAAAAATTTAGGAACTCAGTTAACTGTCCTGCTTTTCTCCACTCAAAAAATAGATTGCTCCACAAAAAAAAAAGAATTAGCTAAATGAGGCCAGCCGTTTACGCGTGATGTCGTGACCAAGGGAAATAGGGCTTCATTTTTACTTAACTATGTTAGAACTTTCTTTTTATTATTTAAATGTTTAATTTTATTATTAGGTTCGTTAGGAGTAAATATAATTTGAATCTTCTATATAATCAATAAGACAACCCCAAATAATAAACAGTCATTTTACCTTTTGTACTGTTGAGTACTTTTCCAAAGCATCTCTGAACGCCTGGGTGAGGCGCTCCACTTGCAACTTCTGCGGCTTGTCACCTCGCCGCACGATAACACCTAACCGCTGTATGTCTCTCGCTGTCGCGGACACAGACCCGTTCACATTCTGCTGTGCGTCGTGACTAGAATGGAAGTAACATTGTCTTTGTATGCATTTAGTAGAATTCGTAAATTTTAATGGATAGGGGCATGACAGATTGGTCATAGAATGGATTAAGTAAAAATTAAAAATTAAGTGGCTATAAGCTGATAAAATATTGCTTGTACGACAGTCAATCGCGCAAAAATGTCGACAATATATAGGATGACATAGTACGTTAATCCCAAGTAGGTACTTCATTTAAACAAAAAACAGATCGGGACAGCCGTGGCCATGGTGTTTAATAAAGTGATCACTGACAGCCCTCTATCAAGATCGTGTATGGAGGAGGAGGAGACGGCGTTGCATGTCATGCTACACTGCCCTGCAGTGTCTGTGGACAGGGTTAAGTATTGTGGAGTTGCAGAAAAGAAGTACTACCCCTACTACCACTACTAGGGTGACATAGTATAGGTAGGTAAGGTAGGATAATTCATGGTGGATGATGACGTAATATTCTTCTATACTTAGTTCAAGCATTGTGATTTTTAACTAAATCTAGTAGTTAGATACCTTTCACTATACCAATCACACTGTCTCTTTTAAGCCACACATTACCTTCATTATGCTATTTTAGATTATATCATTCATCAAGTCAAGCACTAGTTAATATAGTAAAAAAAGTCAACAATAAATAAGTGTAGCCCATTAACATATACTCACATCTTATCCCTTAGCTGAACACTGTCATTGGGGCCACCAATTTGTTTCATCATCTTCTCTAAGGATCGGAGACCACTGTTTATGGTGTTAATGTTTTCAGCAATACCCTCACTCAGGTTGTACAGCTCTGTGGGGCTAAAGTCCGCAAAGCCAACCGTAGGGGGTGCTGCATTGGAGCCATAGTCTCGACTAGAACCACTGATAGGTTCTCGCTCGGACATTTTGGAACTGCAACAAGAGTATTTTGATAATGTATATATGCTTACTAATATATTAAATGTGATTGAATGTTAGTTTGTCTGGTATGATTTGACAACTTAATGACTGAATCAATCTTCATAACATTTTGCAGACATATCCAAAACAGGTTATAAGGTACCATTTACTTAGAAAAATACCATTGATCATGAATCACAACAAAACTTACAATCTGTTTGATATTTAAGTGTACATTATGTTTATCTAATTAGCCAGTTATTAATAAATGTTAGTCATTGTTTCACAACATAAATCCTATGTACAGATAAAAACCATTAAAAATGAATGTTGATGAATCACATTTCCATTTACTTTGAAAGGTACTTTAGTGTTAAATTAGGTACATACAAGAGAGGGAATTGCAAATTTTTCTTTACTCTGAAGTATTTTAGATTTTGGTATTTATGGATAACAGGATAAAATAAAATATTGTTTTGCTTATCTTCAACAAGTTTGGTTTATAGCCACAAAAAACTTATTTCTGCCTCTTTTTTGGCACAGGGATGGATCCACATCGTGGCTTTTTGGGCCGCAGCACAGGGAAATAAAGGGCCACCATGACCTAATTATTATTTGCCGAAAGAGTTGCTCAACAATGAAAAAAAGGATGTTTGTTTTTATTTCATTGTCCAATTATATTCTAGACTTGTGTTAATGAAATATTTTGTTATTTTTTCGTAGTACGATTTTATTTTAGGGGGCTTACAAACTCACAGTCCACCCCTGTTTAGGTACAAGGGTTTGGAAAAAAGTGCACAGGTTTGATTGGAGTCTTAAAATTTAGATGCAGGGCAACTGAAATTGGATAGTAGAATATATTTCAGATGCAAGTTTGCCCATTCTATAGAGGTAGATATTGGTGAGAGAGGTGGATGGAGGTTTTGAAAGTATTTAAAAAAAATGTCATAAAATCAATTTTCAAATTAAAAAATATATTTTTTAATTATTTTTTTAAAAAAAGGAACTAATAAGAATGACTATAAATTAAATGTTTAACAATATTTATAATATTGTGTATTCTTGTAGTTTTTAAGATGCTTGATAAAACATATTTGTCCGAACTAAAGAAGTAAAGAGTACCTTCGAAATGATGCAGTGTGAAAACGAGTTCTCGTTAAAAATTTGGAACACAATAACTTCCAATGCGACGTAAATAAACCTATTGTGATATAGAATGATTCACTATAAATTACAAATATTTTTACAACCAACGAGTCATAAAAATCTATTTCGATGCACACGACACAAAAGTTATTTCAAGAATGTGGTGGATAAGTTTAGGTATCGGCAAACAAAACCGGAATATTGAATAGTAATATTACCTTTTAAATACGTAGTATTAACGATTTGGGGAACGAAATTGATTGATAAAATTTGCTTTTGTAATTCTGTCAAATAAACGTCAAGAAAGTGTCAAAGTCAAACGCTATTTTCTTAAATTTCAAAGGCAAAAGTAACTGAATAAGTATTAATTTACGATGATGATAATAGGGTCGTTGACAGTGTGAAGAAATTTGGCAGATTTTAATATATATTTTAATATATACAGGGAGTTTTAGTAAAAATAAATTGTTGCAACTAAAATAACAAATAATTATTTATATTTTTTTTGAGAAATAAAACTACGATTTTGCTGTCATCGGTCACGTGACAACGAAAGCCAATCAGAGCACGTGACGTCACAAGTCTGGTAAACACGACAAGTTTTCAATGACTTCTTAGTGAAAATTAGCGATTTTCAGTAATTTTGCACCAAAATAATAGTATTCCCATAAATATGCACTGCGTTCTTACGGCTTCAACAAGTAGCTTTAATGGACGCAGTTTTTACAAAGGCAAATAGCACAAAATCGATGTTGATAACAACATCGATTTTGTGCTATTTGCGCATAAGCGCGGTGGGCATTTTTCGGTACTAACACCAATTTCCGCTCTGAGTAAGTATACAACAGTAAAAAGTACCGCTTTGTGTTATTATGGCGAGTAAAATATGTAAAAGTATTTTCTATTAGTTAAATTCATAACTATTTTTGAGGTCAGGTTAGGTTTGTATATGAAATAAGTTCATGACCAATTTATAACTAGACGACACATAAGAGCATAGGATAGGTAAACTTATGAACGTGAAATTTGACTAGCGAATGTCTTTATTAATGTTGAAACCGAGAAAGGGTTTTTAGAAATCTATACATATAATAAAAATGTAACTAATCGCTGTCTGTACATGGAAGATATTTGACAAAATCTATTATTAAAAAAAAAAGAATAAATAAAATTGTCAAAATACCAGTAAAAACAGAAACACGACCGATCAGACGCTGAAAATCAAATTATCATCATCTCTCTGCTGTTTTCCCTCTTATGTGGGATCGGCATAGTTTGATCGTAGTCCATACTGCTTTTGTCAACAGTTAATACGGCCAACCGCCTGCCTGACGCCAAGCCCTTCTTGGGAATACTTGCTATTTTACTAGTTGGATCACAGACAAGCGCATGCGCAAGCGATATTGGTTGGGCGCATCCCTTCTCGTCAGGCTTGCTCGCTGTTATTGTAGCTGGTATACGTTGAATAACAAATATGAAGTAAATTATAGTTATTATTGTAAGTTCTATTTGTGATTAAAATATATTTTAATATTGCTCTTTTCTTATTGAGTGTAACTTAGTTGTACCTTTTTTAGTATAAATAAGAGCGAAAATGAGTAAATAAATGAAATAACTAAATGCTGCGATGAAAATTCTCGATCAATAGCTTGGATATTAGTAGTATGGCGAATCCAAGACCAGGACACCATAATTTAAGAACAAGAGCGTATACCGTAAATAATCGTTTACAATTTGTCTTAGTTTTAGCGTGCATTCCGGGTCCTTTGAAGCATTATATGTGTTTTATTGTGTAGTTTACTACACGCGTTTTGTTACACTGGTGAAAATACATCAATCTTATAAATATCGGATATACATGTACGCGTTAAAACGGACACTTGCCTTTTTCCCGAATTTAAGGTAATATAAATATTTACCCATAAATACGACCATGAAATTTAATTCTAACTTTGGATCGACTGACAAGGTCAAACGGATCCCGCTAGGATTATACCAAACACCACAGACACTTGCATAAATTAAGCAACTGGCAAAAAGGCAAATGCGGTCTCAGGAATGCAATGGAAATAACTACAGGCGCATCTGTTCGTTTATTATTGTAGCCAGAAAATGAATAGACCAACTATATGCAAGAATGTCCATTAAGAAGTTACGCTGCATCTATTTTACACCGTCCTTTAACTAAACCGAACGATCTAGATCTTTGATGTGATCATAGAGAATTGATTCGTTTTGTTTGTGATTTGAGAAGGCGTTTTTTTTCCTTTTAAAGTCTACAATCGTGATTGTTGTCCATCTTTCATGTAGTTTATATCAACTGAATGTCTTTTTGAGGATAGTTTTAGACTTCAATAAAGGTTGAAATGGTTTTAATAGTTATTAAGAAGATTATAGAAAAGTAAAATAATTTACAATGATAATAATACGTTAGAATTAATTAAAGTTAAAACTAACTAATAGAGAAGTGATCTGATATCTGAAAACAATTAATCTTTTGTATTTTTATTTTAAAGTTATGAGAGTCCGGGCAGTATGTTCCAATCGATGCTAATAAGTTTAAGCTGGAAAAATGGGGTACTTGTTATCATCTATGAATAAAATCTGTATATAATATCTACTTGTTATGTATTGGTTACATAACCGCAATATTTATATTTTAGTCCTATAAAATAAAATTGTTGCTTATATAATAATAAATTGAATAAATAAATGCGCTCACGCCCGTAACTAAGAGGGGTAGGCAGAGGTCATGGATTTTCAATTGGCGCGATCCTGTTACACCTCTCTCGCTTCTTCTACACTCATACGTCTACGCATTCATCCTCAATTCTAGTCACAAATCCACTTTGCCACAATTTTCCCTCATAACGCTAGTTTTAATCCTATCATTCAAAGTCACTCCTAGCATACTTCTTAAGGATCGCATCTCAACGGCATTAACTCTACTAGCATGCTTTTCCTGCCAAACCCAGCTCTGACTTCCATCCATTAAAGTGGGACATGTACAGCATTGTGTATTGCCAGATGAGCCTTCATAGACACATTCTGACTCCTCACAACTGTACCTATAGCCCCATTCGTTTTATATCCCGCATTCACATGTCGTTGAAAATCTTTAACATGTCCATCTCTACTAAACATACACCCCAAATAAACAATTATATAATACAAGAATTATACAGTAGAATCGGCGGGCAACACTTAAAATGCAAAAAAAAATAAAAAAAAACCCTCAGCTCTGATCAAATAATGATTCACTGAAGTTAATGTATTATATATAAATAAATTATTTTTTTACTCTGTATTATTTATGGCACTCGCAGTGACAGCAAGGAGCGTTGTGTTTGAATAAGCACAAGTGTGACAGGCGCTCTGTCATTAGCGCAACGAGCAATAAAACTTGACGCGCAATGATGTATGTTTTAATTAGTGCCCTTTGTTATTTCAACTGAATTAAAAAGTAATGCAATTTGGCTATCTGCCAAAAAATGTTATTATTTATAACTGGCAAGTTTTAGTTGCATTCGCCTCAATTTTAAATATAGAACTTTACAAGATGATCAAAAAAAAATGTATCTTTTATTGGTAAAAAATAAAATCCAAACACGGTATTTCATTCTGACAATATTTCGTCGCTTACACAAAAATATTGTTATTAATATTGCGGTGTTCGCTAAACATTTAATATTTTGTCACATACAATTTTGTCGATAAATTCATCAAGATTCTAACTTTAAATATTAACGTTAAAGTGATTACAATTTCTATTAATTCACTTAGTAATACGTGAGGGTTTTTGATTTCTTTTTCATGATTCGCACATCCGTTGAGTTCATAACTAACACTTTGGCGGTATGCAATAAAAATAGTAAATTATCTTATTCGAAGCCCATTAGCAATTACCCGCCGGCAACTTCTTAGGGATGCCACTTAAAATATTTGAAGACTGGCTTATAAACGGTTTTAGCTAAGTGCTCAACCCTTCGAGAGTATTGCGTTTGTAGAAATCGTTACTTATCTTTATAATTGACCCGTTTGCACGGCAGTTAAACTCGTAAATAGTTTAATTTCTTTATAATTACTATGAATGTCCGCAACTGTGGGTTAAGTGGGAGACTAGTTTTCGCTTGCGGTTTCACTTACATCATTCTTTTTTTTAAATAGCAACCCGCTCCATCATATCTCGGGTAGATAGATAGAAAAATAAAAAAATAACCAAAATTACTCGCTGATATCAGAGCTTTCAATAAGATAAACAACTTTTAAAACAGGTTAAGTAGTTTATGAGTTTATCCGGAATAAACAAACAGTCAAATCTTTTTTCTTTGTAATATTAGTATAGATCTAAGACTTGGTAAATTCCTTCTCTCCTTTTCTATCTACTTCGTTCTTATTCCTTACATCCCTATGTACTCTCTTCTCCTTCATATAAAAATAGCAACGCGTCCGTAACGCTCCTGTTTCACGACCCTCCTGTTGGTAGCGGGGTTCATGGCAAATTCTTCCGACACCTTTATAAATTTAAACATAAAAAACAGTATCTAAATACAAAAATGTATCTAAATTGTTAGAGCCGTTTCCTGAGATAGCCGGAACATAATACAAGAATTCCTCACTTTATAACTTAAAGGAATAAGTAAGATAGTAGTTGACTCATACTCATCTAGTCTATTTCTACCTCTAATTGGTGTTCCCCATAATTCTAGTAGAAACAAAATAAATTCCCAAGTACAATCGAAGAGCGAGCTCATAAATAGCGTTGATTTACACATACACAGACGACTTTCTACACAAATACACTCGTGCTACGTGTGGGTGTAATTTCACGCTTGTAATGAGAATTAATGTACTATGTAATGTCGCTTAAATTGTTCAGTATAAATCCTGGCCTTGTTTAACTTCACCTCTGGTTTCTTATGTAAATATACTACCCGTGCTTAAGGTACAAGTAACTTAATTGGTTTATACAAGATATTTATAATGGGATAATAATCTGTGTCAAAGCAATCCTAAAAACCTTTAGAATATCGATATAAAGTGTTATTTATGTTTTTGACTTTTCAACCTACCCACTTCTTCAATTTTTTAATGTTAGCATCGAGCATATAAATAACATGATAGGCGGAGAATACGGAGTGCCTTTCAATCGCTTCAATATTCTTATATCTACGAACGCAAACCCGGATATCGGGTATCAATCATCAATCACGGGTTCTGCTGACATCGCCTATCTTATGTCTCTAATAAAATCTAAAATAAATAAATACTCTAAATCTCATTTTCATGAAATTACAACGCACAAAGCTCAGCCCACAGCAAATGTTTCTGTAAATCTAATTCAAGTAGGTGGTGTTCTCTTAGTTGAATAATGGACCTTATTTCAGAGTATTATGATTTAATCTTTGTATAGACATGTAAGTTATGCTTTAAGTTTGATATTTGCGAATAAATCTCTAGGCAACGAATGATTTAATCAACGAGTGATGGATCTAGTCGGAATACGAGTATAGTCGCTATTCAATTTCGAATGCTTAATGTACGACTTAAGTTTTAGATGCGGTATGTATCTACCACATAAAAATGTAAGCTGAGGGTTTTTGGAGTTTATTGGAATTCAGTTGTTGTTCCTTTTACGGAGAATGTCCACAGTCCTTCCAATGTATAGTTGAATCTGAGTATATACTCAGACTTTATATAGCTCCTTGTTTACAAAAAGTGTCACGGGCTAAAGAAACAATTGTATTTAATTTAATATTTTTATTTTAATTTGTTATACACTTAAACGATGTAACACTGTAACGAAAGAAATAAATATCATTTATAGTGTAAAAAACAATAACCAAATAATTATTTAAGAGACAACGTAGCATTAGCTACAACAATGTAATGAATGATGCCTTTATTTTGCTTATTGCTTTGCTAAGAATAAAGATGTTTGTATTGGCTAATATACGTAAATTAAAAATAAATGTCGTTGTACAATTAATAGTTAATTTACATTTATAAATAGATAAATGCCGTATCCACGAGCATCGCTTCGTACCGCAACGTTAGTTTCACAGGAAGTTTACCGGCACGCGTTCGGTTTCCTCGTTCACAGGATGTTTTGCCGCGCCGCACTGCGGCCAGCGAAATACGAATTAATACCGAAGCTATTACAATCGTTCGCTATTTTCAGCCCACTAACTACTATTAGCTAGGCAAGAATAATATTAATTTATTAGGAGCATGTCTCATAAGAATAAGATGCGGTCTGAGAAGTATGCTAGGCGGGACACTGAATGATAGGATGAGAAATAGCATTGTAAGGGAACAGTGTGACTTAAAAGAGGACGTTGTGACTAAAATACAGAAAGGTATGCTTCGGTGGTTCGGACATGTTGAAAGGATGAATGAAAGAAGATTGGTAAAAGAAATTTATGTTGCGAAAATGAGTGTAGGCCAGATTGGTGACATACTAAAGAAAGGCGGCGGTGACATACTAAGGAAAAGTATTAAGAGTACCCGTAACCGTCGAACAAGCAAACAATGTTAAAATTTCAATGGCAGGTGTAAGATATTGTAATTTGCTTCAATTATGGCATAATACAAAACGAGTACTTAATAACTATGTCTAATAATGTTTGTTATTGATCACTCAGACATTTTTTTTTCGTTTATAGGTGAAGAGGCATACAAGCAAATGGGTTGCTTAAATCTAAGTGGTCACCACCGACCATGAACAGCCTTGAAATACTTTAGATACGCAGCCGGCCTTCAAGGACGGAGTACGCTATTTTCTTGAAGGAACCTAAGTCGTATTGGTTTGGAAATACCGCTGGAGACTGATCAATCCACGTATTAGGCAGAAAGTTACGCGAAAACCACGCGGTAGTGGAATTCCAACCATAAAGTTGGTGTGGTTGGAATGTGTAGCTCTGACGTAATGTTTTTTTGTAAGATTTCGACTATTCGTTAAGACCTGTTATCTGTCTATTTCTTATTTATTATTTAAAATTTGCTGTTGGTCTTCCCAAAAACAAACAAATAAAAACAGATAGCTGTTTATCTTTGGTTACGGAGTTGCTTAAAAGTGAAAAAAAGATCTTTTTTATTCATACAACTTTCTGTTTGTGTTGTGTGTGATAAATCATGAGTTTAACTTTAAGAATAGCAAGATCTAGCTTATGTTAGCTTTCTGGTGTTCCGTTCTGTTTATGTCATAGTATTCAAAAAAACATAATAATTTGAATCAATCTGTATATTGCCTAATAAAATAGCTTATAATATTTTTATGGCATTCACAATTTAAGAGGAGCTGGGTATTTTGGGCGTTGTATTTACAGGACGCATTTAAGACTGATACAAAATTTTGTAAGGTTTGTTGACCTTGGGTACAATATTTTGCTATGAGCGTGCACCAGAGCAGCTGTAGACCTGTTGTGCGTTGTACTACTAAACTATTAAATATAACGGCATCACAAAAATGTATGTAGTTAGCAATTTTTTTAATATATCGAGCAAGACTATATGCATATTTTTTTTAGAGATGACGCGGAGTTTTGTTCGCAAGAGTTCGACCTCGTCTATCACCCTTCCTTACGTACTTACATCTGTCTGATACCTAGGTAAAGTTAATTCAGGAATTATAGAATATACAATTCTTCCAGTAGTTGACTTATTAAAAAAAAAGTTGAGCTCACGCCCGTAACCAAGTGAGGTAGCAGAAGTTACGGATTTCCGCTTCTTTTACATTACGGGTTTCCTTGTATCGCCTTGCTTTAGTATGTCATCGATATAATTTTCTCTGGGACGTCCCCTGCCAGCACTGCCACAATATATTTTGCAATATAACTTCGATGGTTAATGTAATATCGCATCGATGATTCAGTGGTAGAATGCTCGCCTGCCATATTCTTAAAGAACATATGAAACCTTCAAGAAACTAGGAACTGCAAAATGTGTGATGAAATGATTTAAAGCAAGTGCCTGCGCCATTATAGTCAAAGAGACTAACCTTTTTACTAAACGCTGACGACTGTACAAGCTAGTGATTGCACAAGTTGTTTACTGTACACGCTGTATAGCTTTAGAGGAATCGAATGCATTCATTAGTCACAAGCGGAACGGATGTGAGCCAATTGCCCCATCAATGCATTAGCATCCATGGGGTTGTTCATTTGTTCAATCAATATTAATAAGTAAAAATCAAACTGTCCTTCCGTCCCTTTGTCACGGAGAATTGATAAAGGAATTGCTATTGCATTGGTTGGTCCTAGATCGTAGGTTCGACATCCGAGAAAAACTTAATATTAATGCTTAAAAAATATTTATAGTTTTTTGTTCAGTCCCCTTCAGGGTATAACGCTGGGCTCTTTTTTATAGAAGAAGGTGGTAAACGAGCAACGGCAACCCATAGGCACCTGCACAAAGATATAGCGATTTAATTGGCAGAGGAGAAAAAATGATATTTCCTTTCCTATTTTTCCTTTCTCCCCTTTCTCAAATCTATCTCCCCTTCCCACCCTTTCCTTATTAGAAATGAATGGATATTTTAATAGGAGTAGAATTAGACACCAATTATCAGACAAAATCCAAAATGTTTCTACTTCACGCCTGTCTTCTGTGAGGTCATGGTATTTCACCGCCGGAGTCGGTCCATTCGTGCAATAGTTGCTGCGTGCTACCACTATCATCTCATGTCCCAAGGTTAAATGAGCTTGATAACAGTGGACAGTGTTTGTTATACCTGTTGGTTACAATTATATCCTTAGATAACCTGATTCAGCTACTTACTATGTAAACCCTACAGACATTCTATTTTAATTTTTCATATACGTGTGTTTTGCATATAGTTTTCCTTTACCGCACGCATTAATCAACACTTAAACTGCTATTAACAATTTTATAGGCTACGGCGCCAACGGCCCAAAGATGTTCGCTTCGAAACATTGAGGTGAGCTTCTGAATTACCATTAGTTGTTTATATTCCGCTAATCACTATCCTCTGTAGCTGTGCTTGTTAAAAGCCTTTAAAGGGCTGATTTTTTGTTACCTTGTGCCGAATTTAGGGATATTTTTTTATCTTCACATTATAATCACCTTTTATTTTTACAATTACATCCAATATGAAATCAACATATAAAAATGCGAACGTCATTTAACAGACTTTTAAGAATAAAAACGGAGGTGTGACATTTGGCACATTTAAAGTTTCCGTGTAGAAGACGTGTCCCATGCTCATATTTTAAAATAAAATATGTTACAAATATATTAAGTTAAATAACATAAATTCACATAGTTTACGTACATTTCTAACATGGCGTCATATGTCATTCTGAAATGGCATGAAAGCGGCATTGTAAGTATCTATAATTTCAAATTAGATACAATAAAATATTCATATATAATGTCTTGCAGAAGATAATAGAAATTAAAGGGTCTTTCGATCACTAGGCGATCTCTAGTAATAATATAATATCAATAGGTTATTACTTAATCGCCTATTCAATCTGGGATGAGTTTCGTTAAAGCTTTTTGTTTTGTTTATCTATGGCGACTATAAGTTGTATCTATTTCAATTGTGTGTAAAATAAAAAAGCGAGGATCATAACTGGCGACTCAGTGTTACCAGTATCTCGTTGTAAAGCACGGTATTACCAAGTGTCGAGTGTTTCCATATTCATATCTCTATTGTTTACTAATTTGTCCATACGATGCGGTTATTGCGCTTTCGAGTTGAACTCGACAGGAAACTGTCTAGCTGTTTTTACTTTCTTCTATTAATAGATAACATTGTAAAAAAGTCAGTCAGGAAGCGCTAATAGCCTAATGGGTAAGAGTA
>JWHW01033282.1:67159-123170 GCA_000931545.1 Papilio glaucus | reverse complement strand
AAGGTTAATTACCATCGCGGTTAAAGGGAATGTGTTAAAGCAATTAGTGATAAGTAAACACTTTGGAGGAATGCGAGCGCATTGCGTGTTTAGCGGCTATTATGCAACCACAGGATGTAGTTTCTTGTCTTCTAACTTTGGCTTAGCTTTATAGTTTTTTTTTAATTAATTTTAACGCCTCTGGGTCCTTTCCCGTTAACGACTGTCATTTGCAATTTAATTCAGTTTTAGTTTTTTAAAGATTTTTAATATAGTTTACTAGGGGTACCTCATAGTCTGTTGATCAAGTTATTTGCTTTAACCTTTAAGGTTTGAGTTTGATTTTAAATAACTGAAAATAATTGTATTTATAGAAACATTATAGGGGAAGGATTGTCGTGTAATGGGTAACCCGTAAATTTGATGTAAAAATCCATTTTGCGATTACATTATTGATCTCCACTTTTTGATTAAAAATGTTAAATATCGTAAAACCGGTAATTTATTACTAGAAAACCCAGGTACTGTAATCGAACTCTTCAAGGGAATTGGGAATGAGGTCAAAATGATCTTCAATGGTAGCCACGTAAACATCGACCAACTGGTCAAGGTTGTGGGAAACACGTATATAGGGTATATAGAGTGGGGGGAGGCAAGAACCGTTTATGGCATTGATTTCCTAAACATCGGTTCTTGTCGGTGTATTCATTTGTATACATATGACGATTAAAAAAAAGAAGATCTACTCATATAGTATACGGCCAGGTGTATCAATTTTCTCGCAGCGTGTCTCACGAGAATATTGGCCTTGCGCCGGCCGCGGCCAAATTGTTTAGATAATGCCTCGTCATTGCTCTACAATACGACGCGTACAATTGAATAACGATTTTAATGTGTGCAGCGTGTAGGGGCTCAGATGTAGTGATGCGTAGAGCGTTTATCGATTACATTTTAAGTTTAAAATTTAAGCGTAATTAATTTAAACGGAAAATTAAAAACATAGACAAAACCTTCTGCAGATTAATGAAGTGGTTCATTTTCTATTTTTCAATAATTCTTGTACCTATTTGATTATAAATGAGTGAAGGAAAATTAGATTAATTACTACGATCGATTATTGGTCCAGTGGAATTCGGCAACCTCGAACAGATCGTCGGTTCATTTTGTAGCGTACCTACTTCGACCTGTGCAAGACATTCATTCTGAAAACTTTTGGCAGTATTAAGAATCAGTTCTATGGGCAATGCTGCCCATCGTCGCTTAACTTTTCCAATTCCATGGACGATTTTTCCTTCGTTCTGCTATGATGATGAATAACAAATCTTTTTTTTAATGGAAGAAGGTAGCAAACGAGCAAGCGGCCACCCGATGTTAAGTGAGCGTCACCCATAGACATCTGCAACAAGTAAATGTGTCGCAGATGTTTTGCCCACCTTTAATGTACAGAGGAGGAGGAACAAAAAACACAAAAAATAATGTTTCCTTTTCCTCATTAACCCCTGCCCCGTCCAATCATCTTCCCGTTCTCATCCTATCCTTATGAGGAACGGGTGGGAAGGGATAGAGGATTAAAATTAGGCCTCCACCACCACACTCATACACAAACGAAACGCAGAGTACATCTACTTCACGTTTTCTGTTACACCTGTTTTCTGTGAGGTCGTGGTATCACAGGTCGAGCCAGTCCCTACGTGCAACAGATGTTGTTGTTGCGGGCTCTACTGCTGTTAAAACTGCTTAAACTTATGATCTGCTACAACGAAACAAGATATGGTAAAGGTATGCTATGGAGGTTCGGGCATGTTGCAAAATTAATGAAAGAAGATTGACAAGAGAAACTTATGTTGCCAAAATATGTTGCGGTATTGTCATCCTGAGCGAACTTACACCGAATAGATTGGTGACTTATTAAAAAAACGCGGAGTACCGCTCATTGACTCAAACAAGCAGCCCTGCACTGTTCTTTGCTGGTTTTCAGCGTTGTACTTTACTCGATTTTAAACATCGCTGAACATAAAAATTGTCGATGTACTCCATACGGAACTATTGTCGGCACTTATCGAAGAAGCACAAATCAGCGTAATGGCCGACTCGAGTGGATACGGGAGTCGGTAATTCGCATCACCTTGGCTTAGTGGAACTAGTTCATCGAAGACGTCACTACAGCCACGTGATAGTTACTTCGACAATGATTGATAAATTAGAGACCACAATCTAGACTTCAATGATGTTCTAGATTCAATTGTTTGACAGACCGTGTGACCTATTTCAATTGTCTAATGCCAGCACTTGAAGTTCCCACCTTAGTCAATTGGAGATTCAGTCCCAAATTAGTTAAGTGGACCAGCTCAGTAAATGGGCACTTATCTCTTGAAGATGCTTCTTTTTCGATACAAGGCGACAAACGAAATGCTCGCTTAATGTTAAATCGTCGCTGCTAGCAATTACGGATTCCGGAGAAAAGAACTGTAATAAAAACAAAGAAAAGTTGCTTTTTCTAATGATTTAGTAATATTCTTGAAAGCAACACTTTTCCAGTACACTACTAATTATGATGTAGTTCGACACATATCAAATTAGAATTAATTTCAGGAGAAATTAATTCTAATTTGATAATACGGTGACGTAACTAGGAAGTTACGTCACCGTATTTAAATGTTCTCCGAAGACTTCATCATCATCTCGCTACCTTAGTCCATACTGTATAGGATTTGGCTACAGTTCTTACAGCCGGCTGCCTGCTTGACGTCAATTCGTCTCGGGATATGATTGTCAGAATTGTTTTTAAAGCCCATAAGATAGAAGTTCTTATGATATTCAATTAGTTTATGATAATTGACATACAGATATGTTTGGATGTCTCGACATACTTGATGAGTCTGCCTCACGAGATGTCAACTCGATTCAGTCCACGAAGCTACGATTCAGTTTTATTGACCGCCACTGCTACCGCGTGAATATATAATGGCCCATTAGTTTTTATGAGCGATGTTGCAAGGAAAATGGAAAGCGTCGAAATAAATTTTACAGTTCCATCCAAACGTATAGTTCCGTAGTTATACATTTTTATGTTATTTTACCAGCAGGCGGGTAATTTTTAAATTTTGTATTCCATAATTGATCGACCAAGTGATCAGTATATATTATAAAATATACTACACTATATATTATAAAATATCGTCTCATTACCCCGTCTATCTGAATGCTATAAAATTAAAAAAGCTAAACAAATTTTCTTACGATTTTTTGGATAGATGGAGAGTAGAGGAGTGATTCATGAGAGAGAGAGAGAGTTTGTGGGCTTTGATTTCTTCCCTGATTCTTGGTTTGCTAACCTCGATCTCTCCAACTCCCATCTTTTGTCCGAGTCGGGTAAATGTTGATGTATAAGTTCGTCAATGTCATGTAAAAAGAAATCAGTATTCCTTATAAAAAGGGAATACAAATTCCACACGGTTTAGGTAATGTAATCCAAACGTCTAATACTACGCAGAACCCTAATAATAACTTTTCGGATGACATCGTTAACGTCAACCTGATGCTTGTTTTATTCACCGTTTCTATTTAGGATAACACATTTAGGATTAGTTATCAGAGTTGTAAAATGGGAATTTCTCAGATGCCTGCACTTCAAGTATCTGAAAAAAGTATACACTGCGACTATGTGACCGTAATTGGGGGGCAGAGGTTTGAAATAAAGTCATAACCTAACACGCTTCCTGAAAGATAAGGTATATGGCACCAGATGGTTAGGAAGATTTTTTATAATGGAACAAGCGGTACATTCCATATCAAGCGACTGCTACTGATAGGCATGTGATGTGTTGCCTACCTTTAAGGTCATCCCCTCATCAGTCCTCTTCCCCTTCCCATCCTTTCCTTATTAGCAAAGAATGAGAAGGGGAAGAGGATTAGAATTAGACATCCGGCACCTCACTCATCAAGTGAAACGCAGAAAACATAGATAATATTCATAATGATAATTTAAGAACCATAAATGACTAGTTATTGAAGTTGTATAAGTTTAACAAATAGATATTTCGCGCCGATGTCAAGGGCCGCCAATAAAATGTTCTCGGAACGAAGACGGAGACAATTGCATTCGATTAAGATGATCACAAGTCAATTGAATCGGCAGGCGGACATTGGAGCTCAGCCGTGTATCACAAATGTGCATATATTAAACTTGCAAGCTGTTGTACCTATACACCTAATACAAGAGATCTAAGACCCTAAAATTAAAAAAAAGTTAGAGTTCAAAGTCAAAATAAATTTAAGCTATTGATGTACCTTATTTTTACATAACCGTTTTATAGGAGAAGGGGGCAAACGAGCAACAGGTCGCCTAAAGTTTACTAATCACCGCCCCTTATGAACATCGATAATATCAGAGGAACTGTAGATTGCCTTTAAGGATTCTTCCATACGCTCTAATAATGTTGCCATTATTAGGGAAGAGTAACAGGACTAGTCCTATTCATCAATTTGCTTCTTGATTTCATCTAAGAACTGAGGTTCCGGAGCTAGGCCTTTTACCTTCCTATTCTTTTTTTTCAGTTTGGTTCTGATCTCTTTTTTTTCTGCATAAAGACGAGCAAGACATTTTCAAGTGGTCTGATTGTTGCTAATGTCTATAGATAGCGGTGGGTAATTACAAAACCGTTTGTATACTTCTTCCGTTAAATAAAAACTCATCAATTCAGCGATGCTCAGTATGCCAAATCTACAATAAATAAATAATAAATCAGCCTCTTTCTATAATGTTCCCCACTGCAGGGACACAGGCCAGGCTCTCAGAGGGAGGGGGAGGGCAAATCGACAATGTGTGCATAATTTTATGATGATGGGTTGAGTCCTTGAGGAGTTAAAGCGAAACAAACAAACAAATTCACATTTGCATGTATATTATTCGTTAGGATTACAAAACCCCTCGATTGATATGTATGTTTGACCAGTAAGTAAAAGTTATTACAGTAAAAGGCTCGTTTAAGTTCCTACCTTGTGAAAGTTTTGCTCGTAACCGCCTTCCGCGTTTGGTCAATCTAAGATTTGAAATGATTTATATAAGGTTATAGGTTAGTTAACTAAACAAACAAATTACGTAAATCCGTCTAGTGTATGTCTTGCATTCAATCTATTGTTGGAATAGAATTTTCGTATCTCACCAACGTTCCTTCAACGTAACTGCACTTTGAGAGCGTGTTTCCATTGGACCACGGCGAAGCGGGGATGAACTGTACTGAAAAAGTAGGACTTTTTCATCATTTATCAAATTTTATATACAAATTGCTGCATATACCATATGTTTAGTTAATAAGTCCTGAATGTAGTCGGTCACTACAGTACTGTTCAATATTTAATTTTTATTCTATTATATTATTCAGTCGCAAGATCTGTCGTATTGTAGAGTGTTAGGCCACCCAAGGTTCGGATGAAGGAAAATTGCATGTGGCACACATGCGAATGTAAGGGTGGATGGTGTGACGAGGATGAATAAAGTTAGGGAATAGGTATATTAGAGGTCTGAGAGTGGTACCAGTGACAGAAAAATTGAGGAGCAAGAGATTAGCGTGGTATAGACATGTCATGCTGAGGGATGAAGGATATATAACGAAGGAAGTAATGAGAGTGAATGGTTACAAGGGTAGAGGAAGACCGAAGAAGTGTGGATGGACTGTTTGAAAGATGACACGTATAAGAAAGGTGTGAAGAATTCAGATTTGACGGTTGACAGAAGGATACGGAGGAGGCATACCTACTCTTACATCACATATGGGAAAATGCAGGAAGATGATGACTATAGTATTTATTAAAAGTCAACCTGAAAACACTTAGAATTTCTGTTGTAGATAACTGATAAATGAGGAATAATTTTTATACTCCCTAGAATAAAATTGCAAGTTAAACAAGTATTAAAAGAGTTCGAAGAGTTTTATCATTATTTATACTGATCAAACAAAAAGTTACTCACAAGAGAGACATTCACACAAAAAAGTAAAACCAGGAGAAGAATACAAGGAAATAAAGGATATCATTACAAACCAGGCCGCATTAATGATTTCGTGGTCTGATTACGGTACTGAGTTTTAGGTTTAGTGTCATTAGATTTAAGGAATCACCTTCACCGCTTACATTGTTTCCATGTAAAAATGTCAAAGTAGATGAGCTTTAAAATAGTCCGTCTACCTCTTAACGTATCGTCAGAAGCAGTTCAGTGGAAACACATCTTTACTATTTCTATTGTTCTTAGTTGATATTAAGTGAGTTTATAACCCTGTTACCACATCCATTAAGTTATCAAAATGTAAGCTTTTGTACCGGTAATATTAAATATCTTATGTTGCGGACATAAGAAATGAAATATTTATATTTTGTTTGTGGCAATATTTATTCCATTGAAATCTGTACATATTTAGTTGCTTTTTAAGACCACCTCCCTTATTTTTAATAACCTTCTCTTTTACCTTATATAAAACGCTAGCGACTCGCCCCAGTATCGCACGTGTAGTTTCTCCATACAGACTTTTATCCTCTAGTTTAGGCTTTAGAATTTTGAAAATCAGTCAGTCAGTTTCTTCTATATATAAGTATAGATTAACTTAAAGTTGGATCCTTATGCAGACTTGGATAAGTTACGTTGGACACGCACAGACAGACGATCTAAACGTTTAAAATTAAACATTATTATTTATAATGAAACTATCGTTATTAATACTATATAATATAATATAATAATATTTATAAATGCGAAAGTTTGTATGGATGTTTGTTACTCTTTCAGGCAAAAACAAATGAACGGATCGAAATTTGGCTCAAAGATAGATTATAGTGTGGAATAGCATATACGCTACTTTTATTCCCGAAAAATGTACGGTTCCCGTGGGATATACGTTTTTTCTTTTCTACAGGTGTATCTACGTATATAAAAGGAGATGTTCCCAATGGATTCCGGCTACCCGGGCGAAGCCGGGCGGATCACTAGTATTTAGTAAAAAAAGAAATATAGTAGTGTAAATGTAAAATTATTTTTAACAGAAAAGTCGAAACTTAAGGATGTAATATAAGTATAACTACTGAGGTAACGATCTGTTTTAGCTACCGTGGGTTTCCACTGCCGAAAACATTTACACAAAACATATTGTTGAGATAAACCTTTTATCGAGACAATTTTATACGTCAGTGGAAATCGATGGAAAAGGCCGCCAAAATCAGACAACAATAAGCCATATCATAGTCATAAAATCGATTTTTATTTAAAAAATCCGGCTGTAAAACTCTTCCGGTGTCCGAAAAAGACAGAAAAAAAAAATCTACGATGTCCATTGTGATGTGTCGTTAGTATTCAACGAACACGTCGATATGTCGGACGTATCGAGATCTGCAGCGAGATAAGACGTTAATGGTAAAGTCGGACTGCATACTGAGCGCGCGACAATTTGCAAATTTGAATCGTTAAGGAGATGCGGCGGATAGAGGTTTTTGTTTTATTTTAAAATCGTATAAGCTTTTTTAATTCGTCCTTTAACATCCGATACGTTCAAAGTTTGTTAGAACGAGTTATGTTTATGAATTTGGTTTGAAGTATCAATAGATTTATTAAATCAATATGTAGGCACAACCTTTACTTAGTAGGAATTTTTTTTTTGTTTGTCCTTTCCTCTGTCCGTTAAAGGTATGCAACGCATCTGCAATTCGATATAGATGCCTATGGGGGGCAGTCGCTATAAGTCGGGTGGAACGCTTGCACGTTTGCGACCTCCTATTGTAAAAAAAACTTGTATCAAAAAACTAATTGATTAATTAATGTTATCTTTACTCACTCGTACGTTACACTTTCCTGCGCATGCGATCAGATCATCGCTAACATTGTCAAGCCGTTCCGAGATCATGTGTACTGCTGACCCACTTTAGGAAGCTTCCTCGTGCCAACAGAAATAAACTCGCAAAACTTGGCGGGCAACTGGCCACTGGAAATATTGCAAATTCGCGCGACACTTTCCTTGAACATAGCACAGCTGCTTCTTGTATTTCTACTGCTAAAGTTTAGATACAGTTGTATTTTGACGTACGAATTTATTTATGTCGTTGACTGTCCAAACTATACCTAAATAATTAAAAGGTAGTCACCTAAATAAATACATATTCGTTTTAAGGGTTCTGTACCCAAAGGGTGAAATGGGACCCTATTACTAAGACTCCGATTTCCGCCTGTTCGTCTGTCTGTCTGTCTGTCTGTCCGTTTGTCACCAGGCTGTATCTCATGAACCATGATAGTTAGACAGTTTATTTTTCCACAGATGATGTACTTCAGTTGCCGCTTTAACAACAAATAATAAAAAACACAATGAAATAAATATTTAAGAGGGCTCCCATACGACAAATGTGATTATTTAATAGATAATAGTACGGAACCCGTCCTGTCCGAGTCTGAATTGCACTTGGCCGGTTTTTCTTATTATTATTCATGCCCGCATATGAAGTGTAATGTATTTGACGATAAAGTATAAATATTATTTCAATTAATGAGAGATTAGACTAGAAGACACTATCGACGCCTCATTACAGTATAGTGCAATCCGTATGATAAACAATTAACCTATCACAGCCTATCTCGTAGTTGTTTTAGATTGATTTTAAGTCGATGCAATATATCTGTAATGTTTTCAAAATTAACAAATATTTGTTTTTACGTCTATTTGGTATATCGGCGCAACTATATGTTTATACCCTGTTACTTATGATATCTATAAAGCTCAGCAAAAATAACTGTTTTGCATGTTAAGTCGCAAGAACGATTATATGTATGCGTGTGTAAACGACACTCGAAGCTGTCAGTATAATATCGACTAGGTAAGATGCTATATACAGATTAAAAATTCTAATAACACAATTGACGATGGCGCGAAGGCCGCACCATATTATTAATGATTAATTACTTGTCACAATACCGGAATACAAATTAAAATATGTATATCTATGAAATAGAAAATGTTTAGTTAAATAAAAACTGGCGATAAAACGAAAACCTTGCTTTAACTATTCCCTTAGAGAGTGTTTCCACTGATTTATGGCGTAGTTGGGTTCGAAAAACGTGGGTAAACTAACATGTTGCTTTGTATCTTGTTTATAAAATCACAATACAAACAGCGTTTTTCAATTACACCCACATAGTGATTATCATAACAATTTGGGCAATTCAATACATTTAATGTCTATCATTCTAAAATTCAATCTAATTGAAGAGATTGTACAATACTGAGTTCTTTGTAAAATTTATTTGTAACCAAATCGTACAGGAAATAGTTGTTTGTCGCTTCCTATTCAAAAATGTCTGCTATAAATTCTTTCCGGACAACACTAACGGTGCCTCGAGACATCATGTATTAGTCCTTTTTCAACATCTCAACACGAATCGGAAATATAAGCTGAAGGAAGCGATTAATTGTTAAGATGGGCAACTTTTAAAATGCCCGAGATCCGAACGCATCCGCCGTAGCTCGCTTCAACATTTTTTAAGCCCCGAATATAGAAAAGTTTTTTTTCTAGTTAGGTATCCGTCGGTTGAAATAGTAAAAGTCCGATACTTAACGATGTCCTGTGGGATAGGTAAGTATGGAAATTGATTCTTTTATTAGATAATTTTATCGAATCTTCAAAAAAAAACATACATTTACTATTAAAATTAAGTAGTAAGTAAGTAAATAAATTTCATCATGCCATCATAGATGTTTAGCCATTAATATTTTTATCGTACCGAACTTGTTCTAAAATCTAAAGGTAAAGGTATTTAAATGTAGAATTGATATGTATTGTTGCTTGTATATTAATCAATTTGCATTATATAGTTGCCATTGTTTGTCTTTACGTATTAACAACTAAAGTAATATTCTACACCAACACAGACATTGCATTATTTAAATGTGTATTTTTTAATATGCCATTAATGTAAGTATTTGGTTATCTGATGATGTTAGTTACAGTTAATGTAATAATGAATGGTAATGGTCGAAAATACGAATAGAAAATTAAAAGATTCATTGAATTTTGACTATATTGTAGACTAAACATTCGCACAAAGCTCTAGTTAAAAAAATGTCTTTATGATTTCGATCAGGATATACGAGTTAAACTTAAAAGTTCCAGTGACACAGATAAATAAATAGATATATACATTGCAATAAGCTTATAAAAGCATGTTAGAAATCAAAGCTCTTATGACCTTTGGACCTGGTGTGATATAAACTCGAATAAAACTACAATATTATAATGATGGATATTTTATATCATAAAATATTAAACAAAACCACCACACCATTTGATCTATCTATATTCTTGCTTTTACAAGTCAATAGAGTCTATTTTAAATGAATAAGTTTATTTTATTATTACATATATTTTCTTGATAAGTTTTACCAACATTTGTATCATTTTAACTTTATATGTAAGTAGTAATAAGAGCTAACATATAATTACACTACTAATTTATAGTACACTACAACATAGTAGTGTAGTAATATGTTAGCTCTTCGAGTTTGGAGTTTTAACAAATCCGTTTCCACACTTGGCGCGCACTCGTCAAACGCGACCGATACGTTGTGACAGACAGACAGACAGGCGCGCGACGGAGGAAGTCATTAGTTACGTTGCTACCGGCTACCGAGATGATGTACACTCAGCTTCATACTAAACGAATTCAGAACCGAACATGACGTTCGCCATGGCACGAATCTAGATGGTTTCGTACTATGTGACTGTTGTAATTCATTTGACAGGTGTAATTTAAATGGAATTAGATGAATCTTCCTGTGTTGTGCAATGGTACAGTCAAATGCAATTAAGTTGCAAATGAGAACGCTACGGAGTTGCGTCAGTTAAACCTTTGTGATTTTTGTTTGCTTTAACGTTTTAAAACCTATGTCGTTTAAATAGTATCTATCCCATGAAAAATATTAAATTAAAAAAAGTCTCGCAACGTAGTTCTTACGTTGCAAAAATTATTAAATTAAATGCAGATAAAAAATCTCATTTAAAACCAAATCAGTTATTTTAGTTAGTGTCTATGGAAGCATTCTATCCAACAACTTTGTTATTAATTGTTATCTAATCATTTACTTATCAACATTTCTAGTGGCTGTATCAATATTAGACTTTTCTTCTATAATAATTATAATGAGAAGTGCCAACAACAGGTTCCTCAAAATTCCGTAAATAATTCATTCCTCTGTATTCCTCTGTATTTCATTCCGTAAATTCATTACTCTGTATTTTTTAAATTAAAACTGAACATAAAGGTTGTTGTAGATAAGCAACCTACAAATAAATGTCCATAGCTGAGGAAATTTTAGAAAAAGAAATGAATCCAAATTTCCAAAAGAACTCAAAGCGAATTTTTGAATATCTGGTGAATACAGCTCTTCTCTTCGAAACTTGTATTGATTTATATATACTTCTAGCATTTATGGCAGTCTGCCTACCTTATCTTTTTCGCGACACTTTTGGACGCGGTGTAGACATCGGCATCTAGAAAAACTTACAGTCCAATGACCTACCTTCTATATATTCCTTTTCTGACTTGGAAGACAACATGTTATTTCTTTAAAAGACTTTGAACTCATTGACTTCTACCAAAGTAGATAGAATACAGTGGGTATTCTCAATTTTCTACTCACACTACACAACATTACATCATCAATATAATGTTCCACGTGGAAACCAAACAAAAGATATACTTTTAAAATAGAAATAGATAAAAGAAAACTCATCAGTCTGTCGTTTGAAGTAATTTTAGCGCAAGAAAAGAACAAGAACAAAACGTGGAAAGACTTCTAGGTGTTCCAAATAATAAAAATAAAGCAACCCTTAAATACTTTAACTCTTAAATAGACAGCAATCGATATAATTATAGTCCCTGATCTTGTAATGTGTTAGATATGCCAGGAATGATCCACGTTTACAGTGGAAACAAAATTAGGTTGTAATTTTTGTACAACTTGGTGTAAACCTTTTTATATATGCGATCAATGCCGATATGTATTTCTATATTTACAAGAATGAATTCTTGAAGAGTAAACAGTCCACCCGCTATTAAGGGAAGGGACCACGATAAACATTTTTTTATTTTGTAATTTTTTTGCTTAATTTAACCCAGTTGACTGGTAATTTTTCGTGTGAAACAAAAAATTGATGATATTTGCCGAGCCCTCTCAGCGTTTGTGACATTGGGTGAGGTTCAGGTCGACCCAAATGGACCCATTCTTACGGCTGTAAGTAAAAAAAGGGACACGAAAGGTAAGTAGGAGATAGAAAGGGAATAAAGACTGCGGCATTTCTTTCATCTGAACTGTCGAAGTGTAAAACTTTATTTTTTGATTTCTTGTCTGTGTGTGTATGTGTACTGAACTCTTCTAAAACGGTTGGACCCATTTTGATAAAATTTTGTATGAGTGGGCCCCAGAATCTCCTTCCGAATCACATTTAGATGCGGAAGATGGCGCTGTCATCCGGTTGCCATGCCTACCAGGACTAAAAAACGTTACCTAAACCCACTAATAGCAAGCAAGATAGACAGTAGATCGAACTTATTACGCCCCAAGACATCTAACTCTAAACCAAAATTGCCTTGGACAGGAATGATGTAATTTATTTATTTTTTAGCGTGATTATGGAACTGTACACAGTGAATTGCATAGCACATTAGGCGTTATTAAAAAGTCGTCAGTGACCACGCGAGGTGTGAACTATAATTTCTTATTTCCCATGGAGAAATTGACTCGTAATTGACACGCTTTTATTTGATTTCCTTTCATTGAGAAACTGTATTCAACGGTAGTTTCATAACTTATGTTGTTTGTATTATTGCTTTACTCCAAACTTATATACATGTAATGAATATTTCCCAACTGTTTAGTGATCTCTATAATGCAAAAAATAATAATTCGACTTCGCAATTAAATTAAAAATTCGCGCCATGTTGACGCTTTCCATGTCCCTCCGAATGAAGCAAGCATCCACTACTAAGAATCCATTGTTTTAGATTTATGGAGGAATTAAAAAAAAACTTGCAAAAAGTTTTTAGTTAGAAAATTCCACTGCAAGTTGATTCCAACGGAAACAATGCACATGAGCAGAAACTAAAATTGTCTAATGCATGCAAATATTTTTTTTTTCTCCGTGGGATCCTGACCGAGACACGGTGGTAAGTTGACATAGGTACACATCGACAGACGTATTAAATACAGATAAAAATAATTTCTATTTCATTTGGGTATATACAATACGAAAAGAAGTTTCCTGGACAATTTAGTACACCACATTTTATATAGTTTAACGCATTACAAGTTAATGTAATAATGCTTAAAAATTTCTAATTTAATAATTATTATTAAGTTCTTTGATGATTGGGAAGGAGGAGCCTTGCCCCTCCTTTTAGCCGCGTTAGACGGTATTTGGTTGGCGAGAAATTATTGTTTTCGATTATATTTATAAATGTTTGTTAAAAGCTGATTTCACAATAAATTATTTATTGAAAATTGTTCCCTTTTTATTTTTTTTGGAAAATAATTTGGAGCCAGACGGGGGCCTGCACTTTTTGTTGCCCCGCAGCCTCCAGACCTCTAAATCTGGCCCTACTCCCAAGAATCCGCCAATGCGTCTAGGTTAAACATTACATAAATATTTAGAAAATATATGCTAAGCTAGCTTTAAGTGAAATAAGTTTCTCTTAATGATACATGAGTAGGAATGTTTTAAAAAGAGTAAGAGTTAAAAAGACTTCGAACAAACGTATTAGAAGGTAATGCGTGGGAGGTGCAACTAAATATACAACCGCCCACCACTTCCGATCGATTCCATTAATCACACTAATTGCATTCTGTCAATTTTAATTGTTATGCGCGCTCTATCCGTTTCCATTTCCATTTTAAATGGTTCCAAATCACTCTTAACAGATAAACCAAAAAAAAAAAATTATTCATTTACCTCTTTACAGGTAAATTCACAATTACCAAGGTTAATAAGTTTTTCTAACGGTTTAGTTTACAGACACCTTTGCAAGTAGTAGTATAAGCAAGTTTATTGTCCATATCACACGTTTCTTGATAAGTTCAAATTAACTGTTAAAGTTAACATTAAAATAACAGAATTTAAAATTTCTGTTTCCTTTAAATTTACGTGAAATTTAAATAAAGAGTATTAAATTTAAATAACGTCTACAATCGAGTATTACAAAAAATATGCAATTCACCAGTACGAATGTATTTAACTGTGTTTTCATCAGAACTAGAGGTACATACCTTATTTGAGATCAATCGGTTCCATAAAGGAGGAAAAATTTAATTACCAGATTTGATCCACAGAAAAGACAAACAAAAAAGCTAAATAATTTAGTTTATTTATTGTTTACTTCTTTCAAATCGATAGAAGCATAGATTCATATGTCTCCAGATACCGCGTTCCATACAAATTCAACATTCAAAAGTGAAGCACTATTTGTACCGTGAATTTTTCTAGGAAACGAAGGACTGTGCTGGATTTTACGAAGGCAACTTATGGCTTCACTTTTGTATTTCAGATGCTCCATCTGGAGGTATGTAACGTCTTTGAATAGAAGGTTCAAAACAATTGAGGTCTCAAAGTAAAGCTGGGATCGCCATTAAAATGTATAAATTTCTGTCGCTTTATCATTTTCAATATTCCGGAGTGGAGACTAGAGGCTCTGTTCTAATGCGGTATCGATGCTGTGAATCACGTTTGTTTGTCAATAAGTGGTTTATGGCGAACCCCACTGTGGTTTATGTAAATATTTTCTAAGATAGCTCCCTGTTGTCACGGAGGGGCAATCTCTGCATCTTGTTGCGTGCTTTTCGCACAGACGATGACAAATTCAATGATTTCACTGTTATTTGAAACACAATGTCTTAGGCAGTGATATATATCATTTTTTGCACTATCCTTTATTGTAATAGTACAATTTTTGAAGTGAAAACTTCATTAGCCGCGTTAGACGATATTTGATAGGGGTAAATCTTAGCTATTCACGTAAACAACATGCTCACCATGCTTCAGCAATACGCGTCTGCAACATGTTTATTTGAATTTGAAACAGTTTCGACGAAATTTTTATCATTTAGTTTTGTTGTATTCAATTTTGAATTCTATTGTTAAGATACAAGGGTTTTTTGTTGATTATTTATTTATTTTTGAACTATTGTCGAGCCTTCATACCTGTTTTTAGTTTTCACTTCTGTCGGTAGTCCTTGTAGTGCCTGTATTTTTTTATTTAACTCACGCTGTTATACAATCTTATAATAACTTTCACTGTATGCTAGAAAACTAAAAATAAAGCGGGCGTCGGCGATTAGCTTGGTGATTACGATCGGGTTTGACTTTATAGGTTATACAACTCCAGATCCTCCAGGGCGCTCGTGAATAACGACTCTTAACTTTGGCAACATGCGATTCTCTTCGCTTTTTCTTCTACTTTTATCTATATTAATCTTTATCTTTTCCTCCTCAAAGGTTGGTAGTGCATCTTCAACTAATCTGGTTGTTACAGCTCTTCATACGTGTAAGTTGCCTCTTAGCATAAGGTCAGCTTGTGTGCCGTTTTCTATCATAAAGAAATATCCAAAGCTGAAATTATTACCGTGTTTAATCTCCTTAAGAATGAGTCATAAACATTGTATTACTAACTTTTCTATCTATAACAACAATTATTCCATTAAATTCAACGTATTTCGTCAATAAATAAAGTAGCGTACCCAGCTATTCCACGCGGTCCACAATCGTATTCTGCGTCAGTGTCGCGCAGGCCTAATGATTTACGGCCGTGCGATATGACACGCTAACTGTACTCGGGAGTTATCGGGACATTCGGACGGCGCACACGGTACGATCTATCCGACGGATAAATCCGATGAAATAGAATTTATTCTACCGAGTCAAGCGACATGCAATTGTGGGCTGCTATTAAAAGCGTAGGGAATGTGGGGATTATGGGAATTGGAATTGGAGTTTAGCGTACGCTTATGTTGGTAGCTGTCATGTTTTTCACGATTTGCGTTTGAGTGTACCACGCAGAGAATATATTTTGATATGATATTGCTAGTTTATGGGTTTATGAATTAAGTATAATTAACGAGGTAATAATATAAACGATAGTAATAAGACCAGTGAATAGGAGGGTTACTAACTATCTGAAGGTTGTAGTTGGATTGCGGACAAAGATTATGACCAGCATACAGTCACGGTAGATAATACTCTACTCTACTATACTCTAATAGTGAGAGTCGGACTCGAACGCACGAAGGGTTCCATTATCTCTAAAATGGCAAAAAATCGTATTTGTTGTATTTATTTTATTCTGTTTTTTAGTATTTGTTGTTATAGCGGCAATAGAAATACATCATCTGTGTAAATTTGAACTGTCTATCTATCACGGTTCAGAAGACAGATGGACAGACGTACAGCCTGGTGACGGACGAGCGGACGGACGGGCAGTGGAGTCTTAGTAATAAGGCCCCGTTATTAGCTTAAGGGTATTAGGTACGGAACCCTAAAAATAGGTTATTTCGGATATTGCACACACAGATGAATATGTATCGACAAACAAATAAGCAAATAATATATCTCAGTAAAGAACTTTAAATTAGAGAGGTTAGTTTTGGGAAGAATTAACTTATGTCTGTATTCGACACAACACAACTTAATTTAATTTAGTGTAATAATATAAATAATACATCAGCCTTTTTTAGTATATTTCCCCACTGCTGTGACACAGGCCTCCTCTCCGTGAGAGGGGAATCCACCACGCTGGCCCATTGCGGATTGGTGAATGTCACATGTCTTCGAATTACGTGGTTCCAAGACATGCCTGTTTCCTCACGATGTTTTCCTTCACCATTTTTGGAGCAGTGGTGATGAAATAAATAACACAAAGTAAAGTGTCTGCCTGGGTCCGAACCCGTGACCACTGCTCACTAAAATATATTTATTCATTATTAATTTGTGTGTGTATTTGAAAACATTGAACATCATGTTTAGCCTCGCTAATATATTTCGGTACAGTCATCGTCTAATTTAGCTATAGTTAACAAGACACAAGCATTTGTGTGCGTGAATGTAGAGAATTATGCTCGTGACCTTTGAGCTAATAATTCACGCGAACAGAAAGTAACACTTGTGCCTAAAGATTTATGGTTTGACAGCTTTGTTTATACTGTAATCGTTAATTCTAGGACTTTGTTTAATCCCTAATTTATTGATTCTGATTTTTCATTGGATATTTTATAAATAAATAAATAAATATACGCCCACGCCCGTAACCCAGAGGGGTAGACAGAGATTATGGATTTTCATTTGGCGCGATCCTGGCACACCTCTCTCACTTCTTCTACATTCATACATCTACGCATGCGTGTTCGTCAGTTATGGGTGCTCCTTATATCGCCCTTTTTTAGTAAGCCACTAATATTTTATTGGATTTTTTGTTCTATTTTATTTTACAAAATACAACGATATCATAGCAAAGTCTCTCCACCACAAGCCACATGTGTGTATCATCAGCGGGAGTGTGAGTCAGTCAGTACGTGACGAAATCGACGTAGTTCAGATTTAATTAAATCTGTAACTAGACGTAGTTCAGATTTAATTAAATCTGTAACTAGACGTAATTCAGATTTAATTAAATCTGTAACTAGACGTAGTTCAGATTTCATTAAATCGGAAAAAGTACATCGTTGAAATCTTATTTACAAAAAAGGAAGTAGGGCCCCATTCCTTTCCCTCGTTTCGGTAGTTCCCCTACCGTGCCTTCGATTATCGAGAGATATATTGATGTGCTAGAAGTAAGAGAGCTATCACAAAGCCAAAAGGTTCTTTTTTCTTTTTATCCGTATTTTGTAACCAACATTTATAAACGACTTATGATAATGCTCCAATAACGATTCAGTACGCACAAGTTCCTAAGCACCACATTCCGATATAAAGTTTCTATCACCAATAAGTCAATTACAATTAACATCATGATAGCTAGCTAGATATATTTCATTATTTCATTCTGATTGCTATCTATGTACAAACTATTTAACCCAAAATAATACCAATAAGATAACAAGTTAATTATCGTAAGATAATTTCAGTTCATAAATTATCATTTACAACTTGCTTAGTTATCTTTCGTAGGTGTAGGGACAGATATAACTGCTACTAATAATACAAGACTCAATACAATCAAATAGCTTTTTTAGGGTTCCATACTCATAGCGTATAACGGGACCCTATTACTAAAACTCCGCTGTCCGTCCGTCTGTCTGTCCGTCTGTCATCAGGTTGTATCTCATGGACCGTGATAGTTAGACAGTGGAAATTTTCACAGATGATGTATTTATGTTGCTGCTATAACAAAAAATACTAAAAAACAGAATAAAATAAATATTTAAGGGGGCTCCCATGAAACAAACATGTTTTTTTGCCGTTTTTATAGATAATGGTAGGAAACCCTTCGTGCGCGAGTCCGACTCGCACTTGACCGGTTTTTGTATAGGAAACCTTTTTCAGTTCAGTTCTTGTTAATGATTATTTGTAGCCATAACTTTGTGATGATTTACTATATTTCTTCATTCATTAAGAAGTGAACCAAGGATTCACTTTGTGTCTGAAAGGAAAACTCAGCCATAAAAAGCTAACAAACTCTTACTTTGTCTTTATTACGAAAAAGTTCTGCGTGCGTTTCACCCGCTGTGCGATTTAATTTAACGGACAATACCTAGCCTAACCTGAGCTCTATTTAATATGATTGATCATATAGATCTCAGGTCAACTTAAATTGGATTATAAAAATATCTCGCTACATATGTTCATCCTCTCCTTTACACCTTTAAGGGATGAATTTAGAAAAAATCTTTTTTAGTGTTGCCTACGTAATAACAGTAATTTCTGTGTAAAATTTCAACTCTCAAGGCCCAATACATTGGGAAATGCGTTCACATACATTTGACGGGCAATAGCCAAGTCTAGCGTCACGCTTCCCGCATTCCTCCACAAAGGTCGCGTGTCATCCAGTGTGGGGCGACGCTAATATTAGCGCCGCACCAGACTTCATTGATAGCCATCTACGCGAGCTGCAAGCGATTAACAAGATGTCGCCCATTGATAACCACGTAGCGAATTAATCCGTTGATTTTATGATATCTATTGCTTCCCGTATTGAAGTCAATATAAACAAGTTCACACTGTTATATCGGTGTAGGCAGATAATGATAACTTGTCACTTTGTAACTAAATAAATATGCGTTCACGTCCGTAACCTAGAGGGCAGGAGTAGGCAGAGGTCATTTCCATTTGGCACACCACTCTTGCTTCTTCTATATCTATAGATCTACACATACATGCTCGTCGGTTACGGGTACTCCTTATGTCACACTTCTTTAGTATATCACTTTAGTCACTGTGATAATTAGACAACGTAATATTTTATCACAATTCTACGTTAACTTGTGATATAAAGTAAGGATAGACCTAAGGGCCTAAGCGGTACCTTATTGAGCTCTTCTTGACTTAACTTATTAATGATTTAGTCTTTTTCAAAGCGGAAAACGTAAAAGCAAAACGAATTGTTCTAATACGCAGAAAGGAAATGAAGATTTATAATATACAGATCCTGAGCACTCACCGTTCTTGGCATATACTACGGTGGAGGGGGAAGTAAGGTAAAAAATGGATCGCGTAGTATTTTTTTCTCTTTTCCACTCTTCTTTTTATATCTAATTCACTTCTCACTCACTCTTCTACACAAAAATATCAAGCCGTTGAAATGACACCCTGCCGATGTTTTGAGTATGTCTGAGTTATTAGATTTAGGCTATGAAGCGCAATAGCTGCGGCAGATTTTTTATAAGTATCTGTAAAATTTATATTCATTCCACAAACCGTCACTTCAACTTCACTTATAAATAGCTCAATACCGCCATTACTTCCGACACGCGCGGGGTTTTTAAGTTAAACCGTATCCGCACAGGAAGTGGATACTTGCGGCATCGCGCACAGATATACGAACAAATTTGTGGCACGCGAGACTAACGAATGATTTGGTGCATCGATTGATTGATGAATGGTCCGATGGTTTTAGTATGGGGACATTGTGACGAGCGGAGCGGGAGGCGTTCATATGCTGAGCGGTTATATTGAGACTACGAGCGTAAATAAAAATAAATATGCGCTCACGCCCGTAACTCAGAAGGGTAGGCAGAGATTATGGATTTCCATTTGGCGCGATCCTGGCACACCTCTCTTGCTTCTTCTACACTGCCACTCACTTTTGCTACATAAATTTGTTTAACTACGAGCGTGTATGTGCATAATGTATAGATTTAAATAAGTGAGATAGGTAGAACCGTACCAAATGGAAATGTGACTCCTCTCTTAGGTACAAGGATGATTTGACTTTAAAAAACGAGGAGGTTCTCAATATAGTATTTTTTATGTTTGTTATCTCAGAACTTCGACATTTATAAATCGATTTTGAAAATTATTTTTCCATTAGATAGTTTTTATTTTCAGTTCGGTCCCATTTAAATTTTGTCCCGATCCGATAAGTGGTTTCAGAGATATTTAGGATTTTCTTGATTTGAATTCGATTTCTTGTAGTTTTACTGCGTTTAAACTATCATTTACCTATTGGTGATTAAATAATCTAAGTAAATTTAAACGGTAAAATGTACAATATCTACACATTCAAATGCCTTCTGAATGAGCCAGGTGTTTTAATTTAAGTATGGCTTCTGGAGGGAAGATATAGAAAGTAAAACCCCATTCATCTTTCTCTCCATTTGCTTAGGTTAAAAACTTTGAGTTGAGTATCACAGTTCGATTCCCGGATCGTGTTACATAGCAACTATGTAATTTCTTTTTCCCCGGAGCACCCGGAAGCCGGAACGTTGACCGGCGGTAAATGGAAATAGGGAACGATTTATTTTCTTAGAAACATAGTCGCGAGGAAATACGTTTCCTACGCAAAATAATAACGGTTTCTACAAATTCATACTTCTTATATTACAATATGTACATATGATTATGTTCTTTTATATAGAATGTTAATGCAAGACATATTTTGATCCGATTATTCATGCAATATCTATAATCGGATCAAAATATAGTATGGTAAAGTTACCTTCTTCTTATATCCGTGACTATTAAAAGTTGGCAGGTTACGTCTCAGGAGAAATTATATCGATCAGATTAGTGACATATATATAAAGAAAGTCGATATAAGGAGTACCCGTAATCGACGAGCTTGTATGCGTAGGTGTATGAATGGAGAAGAAGCGAGAGAGGTGTGCCAGGATCGTGTGAAATGAAAAAGCTATAATCTCTGCCTACCTCTCTGGTTTACTTTAAATCACTACAAAAATAATACCAAAATAAAAACAGTCATAAAAACAACAATAAGGTGGGATGGCGCGGTAATACGAGTAATTAAAAAATAATTAACAAAAAAAAATAAACCCTTGTATCTTTACAATAAAATTCAAAATGGAATACAAGAAAAATAAATCAAAAAAGTTCGTCGAAACTGTTTCAAATTCAAATAAGCATGTTGATGACGCGGGTGATGTTCACACGAACCTACATGATTTCCCGTCCTTTCTTAATAAGGAAAGGACGGGAAAACCACCGAGCGGTAATAATTTCTATGCGACAGTTCAAACGCGAACGTTTAGCGAAACTAACTTCACCTAAGATTACAAGAACTATATTTTTGTTGGCATTAAACTGCCAAATCCATTTTAATTTAGTTTTATAATCTTTGATGACGGAATCTTTAGTGACACAACTATGTACATATATAATTATTATAAAGCATCAGACAAGATAACACGAGAATACAAAAGAGTTAGTGATAAAAGCCATCACAGAAAAAGTACTCTAAGAAAACAGTAATTTGTTATAGTATCATTGAATTTGCGCCAACATTAACAGAACAAAACGAAAGCACGACTAACATTAATCAAAAGGCAGAATAAATCAAGAAAATTACGTAACTTGAACGCTGAGGCGCATTTTCTTCATTTTCATGCGGCGACATTAGGCGAAAATGAGACAGAGAATTTATATCTCAGATTAACCGTACGCTAGAAAGAGATGGGTAGTGATAGCGCGGTACCGTCGCGACCGGCGCAAGCGCAGGCGCGTTCTGAAAGCTTCGTTTATCTTCAGTCTTCGCCCAAAGCTCGCGGTGTATAGACGCGATTATTTGAACATTCATTTCAATCTCTCACGCAAATTCGTTATAGCGAATTATCGAACTTTTTGAATTTGATGTGACCGTGCCATATAGTGCAGTGTATTGAATTGTATGTGTAGTTTACTTTAATCGGACATATATTTACGAGGAAGGAAGTTTTTTTTGCGGATGCCTGGCGGAATCGTATTCATTCCAAGAAACTGGTAAGCAGATTTGTGTTATTTTAAGATATAATTAAATATAGAACGGCGGTGCGTATGATATAGTAATTAGTAACATATTGAACGTGACTCACGAATTATCGGTACTGTTCGAGGCCTCGGAAATTATTGTCGTTCTGAAAAAAAATGCGCTTTGAAGTTAAGTTTATACTCAAATGGATTTAGAAGACATTTTTGTTTATTTAATTTTTTAATCTTTTAATAACATTCGAATGTAACAAACGTCGTAACAGAAAAATATAGGAAGACAACTAACAAAAAATAATGATATAGTTGGATATTCTTCTACAGGGAAGAAAACTAGGGAATGTATGTACTTAAAACATATCTATGAAAACTTGAGCCTTGTTATCAATTATTGGTAGACAGAAATGGAAATTACTGCACGCTTTTCATGACTTTAGGTCTTAATTATGACAGAGTTCGAGCGTATGAAACACTGTTCATTTAGTCATTGAGTTTTGAGCGTTTTATTTGAAAAATTATTGTGAATTATATTTTTATTTTTATATCCATTCCATCTATCGATCTATATAAATCTATATATAATATTTAGACCAGTAATAGTGTAATTACCAAAAAAAATAACATTATAAAATTATCTTTATGTATATAGAAGTCGATATGTGTATGTATGTTCCCTGTAGACTATATACTATAGAATTCGAAACGGCTTGACCGATTTCGGTGAAATTATCAGGAAATGTTTAGATTGATCTAGCGGGTGAAGTTTGGTAGCGATCGGATCAATATAATAAGGGAGAAGCTGGGGCCGATCACAAGTTCTCTATATAGAATTTTATCAATTATTTACTAAATTCTAAATTTACTAAATAACTGACACAAACCATGTTACATTTCCATCTAGTCTTTAACCACAAACTAAACTTCTTCACCACGTGAAATAGATTTACCTTTTGTATTGTATTTATAACAAGCATTTTATAGTATTAAATTAATCTAATCATTCCGATATATAAAGTAGATAAACAATTTCATTAAACACGATGTAATTCGGACAAAAGGTTTAATGTAGACGATCTGAATGTCTCCAGCAAGACGCTGCTAAAATCAGTAGAAACGTAGAGTTAAATGTTTACGTAATTTCTAACAAATGTTATCATATAATATAAATATTATATAGTATTTTATATACCGCATATTATAAAATATAAAGGCGATATAAGGAGCACCCATAACCGATGAGCATGCGTGCGTAGATGTATGAATGTAGTATTTTTTATAAAATAAATCCCTTCGTCGCATCTTCCTGTTTGTACACGCCAACCTAGAAACTGTTGCACGGATTTAACATATGGTTTTCACCAATATGGAAGGCTTAGATGTATAACTAGCTGTGCCTCGCGGTTTCACTTGCCTGCGGCACACAAGATTGCCCGTGCTACATCTTTCATGCTTAGCATTGTTTTTCTTTCTACTCGGCTCCCTAGTGTCGTAGGGTGATGTTAAATCGCCTATAACCTTACGCAATAATTGAGCTGTCAAATGCAAAAAGGATTTTTTTAATCCTATTGGTGGTTTCTGAGATTAGCGCAAACAACTTCTTCTGCCTTATTATCTATATTAATATTACAAAGAGGAAACATTTGTTTGCATTGGCTTCGAAACTACTGAACCGATTTGAAAAATTCTTTAATTGTTGGGAAGCTACACTATCCCCGGGTGACATAAGCTATATTATATTTTTGAAAAAAAAATAGGTATCCTTACTAAAATGTAACCAAAGGGTAACAAAATTACTTTACTTTGAAATTTGGTCACTATGTGTAATTTCGTCCAACTTAAAAGTTAGGATAGTTTTTTAAATATTTTTAGACTTCGAAGCCGGGCGGATCGATCAGATAAATAAAAGTAAACTCAAGGATAGTAAACCTTTGTAACAGTAAAATAATTATCAAAGTCGCATCAGTAGTATCGGAGATTAACCGCAACATCCAAACTCATTCATTAGTATATATGCGAGTTATATGCTGTCATATAGACAGCATATAACTCGCATATATTATGTATTGTTTTTTTCTTATCAATTACAATAGACATCTTTGTTTGCGTTTGGTTCATTTGCATAAAACTTTTGTGTTGAAGCCGAAGAAGAATCACATGTTAAAATAATTATGAATGTAAGACGAACCAGTGTCGGGGGCTGATCCCGGTCGGGACTCGAACCTCGGTCCCTTTAGCATTCATTGGGCGTCGTAACGCACAACACGTGGCTAACAATGTGTTTTTGTTACTAGCGGCACAGAGACAACCATGCAGTCGCCTAGTTTTGATTATTATTATTTTATGATTTGATTTGTTTTGAATAAAAAGTTAAGTTACATTTATTTCTTTCTAATTACATTATATTATTTATCTATTCTAATATAAGTATATATATACTAATCATAAATATATCCTAATATAGGTAATTATGAAGAAAAAGGTGTTTTTTGCGGATTAACTCAAGAACTACTGAACCGATTTTAAAAATTCATTCACCAATAGGAAGCTCTTCAGAGCAACATATGCTATGTTTTTATTCGTCTATTATAGTTTAAAATACTATAGAAATAAAAAAAAACACGAACAAACAAAATAATCTTAATTTTTAAAATTAAGATTCAACTTATCCTTAAAAGTACACGACTCTTTTAATTTAAGAAAATTATTAAATAAAATAAAAATTTAAATATTTGCAAGGAAGTCTCCGAGATCACAAAAGGCCCTATTCTTTCCGGTCACGCGTTCCGTGTGCCTCGCACGTGGTTCCGCAGAAAAAAAAAAGACGAAAGAAGATGTTACGTTTAATCTATTGCCACTAGTCACAGCTGCCAACATTGAGGCAGCTTTATGTAATTAAATAAATATCGACATTTCTTACCGCGGGTTCGCACTACCTTAAACATTCACATTAAACATACTGTTATCTCCCTCTTTCTCTCTCAAAAAATTGAGATCACAGCATGTTTTATGTTAATGTTTTTGGCAGTGTAAACAGTTAACATATCTTATCGTTCTTTACATTATATTAACACGTTTTATTAGCTTCGCGTTTATATATTTATGTAACGGAATATTTTAAATGTAATTATTACTAACTTGCAGACAAACAATTGATTTGAGAATTGAGACTTGTATCAAGGACCGATGACAACTTTTCTTAGTCTTGAACAGGATCAGGATAATAAAAACATTTTAAGATTGAGAATAACGCCACCTAGTTTAATATTATAATAACAACACCACATGTGGAAAGATCTGTGTGTTTTTTAGTTCTTTAATTATTATATTTAAGTCATTAAATAATATTTTTAAATATCTTTTTTAATGTTACAATTTTGTGATAATATCATAAGTTGTAATTTTTTAAAAACAAACTGGTTAATCTTTCGGTGAAAATAACTTTGCATTGTAAATCCTTTTAAAATATTTAACAGAGCAATTCAGTCGAGTTCTAATTACAAAATAATTATGCTTGAACAAGAATCGCTTATCAAAAGTCCATTGACTTAGATTCAATTTGAGGTTATCCGAGGAGTCCGACACACGCGCTGCTATATCTACCTACACACCATATTTGTAAATTCGAACCCGAACTGGATAAAAAAATCCTGGGACATTATTCACACACGGATCTCACACTAAACAGAGCTTGTGCTATGGAAACCAAATAACTGATATACTACATATACAAGTTTTCTTTCGTGAATACATACTTAAATAGATAATTACACCCACACTCAAGACAAACAGACATGTTCATGCACACAAATGTCTGTCCCGGGTGGGAATTGAACCCCCGACCTGCGGCGTGAAAAGCACGTCTTACTTACACGCCAACCAACCCGTCAGAATAAAACACTTTTCTACGAAATATACTTAAAAATAATGAAAACCATTATTTCAATTCAAATAACCAAGAAAGGGATAAAGCAATGGTTGAAATTTTTATAAAGAAAAACTTTTTATAAAACTGTTTACGCCAAAATGCATATTTTAGATATTCTTTACAAATTAATTTGAGTAATTATTTGATGGAAGCGTAGCCGCGAGCAAACGCTAGTTTTAAAGCAAAAGAAACAAACATACATTAAATTTATTTATTCTAAGGTGAGAAAATTCTCAAGCAATAAAGTATCAAGAAGTCGCGACTCGTTATCACTTACAAGTTTCGAAGAGATATTGCGGCGTCTGCATCGCCGAGCGGTGCCTTCGATGATTTATGAATGAATCCGATGACAGGAGAGAAAAAATGTTCCGAAGCATCTTAGTCATGTAGGACGTATTAAAATAGATTGTACACAGCACGACTTAAGTAGGTTACATATATTTTTTATCGTTTAAGTAAATAAACTGGCAGCTAAATAGTAATTAAATTTTAAAATAAAATTGAACACGTTATATTAACTTGAGTTCACACTGCCGAAAACATTATCATAAAATATATTCTCATCTCAGTTTTTTCAGAGAGGTAACATGTTTTATGTGAATAATTTCGGAAGTGTGAACTCACGGTTGCTATGCGAGACAGTATACAATAGTAGTTCTTGATACGAAAGTAGGCGAAGCAAAAATGGATGAGCTGTAATGAGAAATCACAACGCCTTTATTAAATACAAAACAACGCTCTTATGTATGACGTGGATTGGAAATCGGAATACCGAAGATATTTGGGGTCGAACCTCTTTGGATTCTGAAATCAAATGAATCACTCAATCATGATATAACACTTTTAATCTGTCAACTGACGTGATGAAACTGTCTCCGACAGTAACGATAATTTCTTGCGTGTTCACGAAAGGCGTTTACTGTTATCTAAAAATTTTACTTCTTCTATTTTAATTTTATTTGATAACTACATACATACACTTTCCATCTGGACTTTTTTCATATAAAACGATGTGGGGTGGATGCAGAATCCAACAAGACATAAGTTTTGTCGAATACCTTTGTAACTTAAAAAAATATGCGCTCACGTCCGTAACCCAGAGAGGCAGGCAGAGATCATGGATTTCCATTTGCCTCCTGGCACACCTCTTTCGCTTATAACTTCTGCTGTGTAACTTATCCGCAATTTATTACCCTTTGCCCTTCATTATAAGGCCTCTTTCTTTTTTATAAGGATATCGTTTTGTTTTTTTTTTCGACCTGCGAACAATGTTTTAAGTCTTTTCGGTACAAAAATTAATAGCAATTTTCAAAAAGGAGCGAAATCTTACGTGCTCATATTTGTTACAAAAATAAAATCCACAGTATAAAAGCCGGCGTGCATACATCTTTAATTTAAATAATCTATGGCTGATCTCTGTATAAACACTCTTAACGGGTATGCCGTTCTTGAGAACTATTTTCGATTTGTATTTTATGCGGAGTTTCTTTTAAGTAACGAGATTCGTTGGATCTTCGATAATCTTAAATAATGTTTGTGTAAACATTCACAGAGATTTATTATTTCTTTTTTAAATACTTACGCTCAGCCTGTCAAAGAAATTTAGTCATATTAAATTACGATTCGTTAAGTTCATGAAGCAATATTTATTATACACTAAACATTATTAGATACGATTTCCGTGGAAATGTTATTTTGTAATAATTCTATATGATAATAATCGATTTTACACAAAACAATAAAAAATATTAGTTTTAAAAATTAAAACAAGTTCCATTACATACACTAATTGTTATTTAAACTTTGACACCTAGATGGCGTTTTTCTCAATCTTAAAAAATCGCAAACCTTGAAGATCCTGGTAAGGATAATGGGACAAACTTTTTAAATTATTGCATTGTTACCAGTCCTTGATAAGTGTGCAACGTTTTAAATTAATCAGACATTTTGAAGGGCTTCAAAATCACGTTCGAAGATTCTGTTTCATACAAACATATATACCAAATTAATAAAAGCGCGTTAAAAATAAGGAAGATCTATCATTACTGAACATAAAAAACTACTGGACGGATTTTTTTACGATTTCACTAATAGTCGTGAGACAAATGATTCATACAATTCATAAAGGTTTTTTGTAAATTTTCTGAAATGTATCGAAGTTTGTTCTGTTGCGTCAAAAAATGATCCCGTATATACATACTCTGCAACCCAACCTATGTTCACTAGTTTAGAAACAGTACAAAAAAAAGTTACTACCAAAAACCGAGAAATACAAATGTGGTGTGTATTAACCACCTAGCTTATACTAAGTAATGTACAGGAAAATAGAAGAACTATGAATGAAGCTTTGTAATGTTGGAACGAAAGAAAAAATGGTTTTACATAATAAAAGTATTCTGCTAGTAATTAAATGCACAGCGGTTATATAGGTTAAAACCTTTTTAGATCTGTGTTTATTGCCATAATATACTCTGAAGCTAAAAAAAAACTATATATCTTTTTTTTAATTTACTATGTCTCGTCAAAAGACTTTTGATGATCGTTAAAGAGCATTAGCTTTGATATATAACGTGTCGGTAAATAATGGACATGCATTAGTGTTAAATACATATTTAAATTCTTTATCTGTCCCAGAAGTCATTGTAACAAAGTGACTGGCTGTGTGCACTTCCTACCGAGTAAATTATTTAATGATAGCAACAAGTGCTCCTCTTAAACAAATATGACATTTATCATAGACGAACTAAAATCCGTAAACTACAGTTGTTGATTTAGTATTGTACTAGTGTCATAATGGTTTTGTGCTTGTGTTCCACTATAAAACTATTATGAGACTATTAAAACACCATTATGATACAATTATGAGGTCATTTTTTATAATTATAATCGAGGGATATAAGATATTAAAGAAAGTGGACTTTAAGATTATCTGTGAACATGTATCCTTAGATGTGTGGGTAGTAGAAGAAGCGAGACTGCCAGCAAATCGGTATTCTCTGCCTACCCCTATGGGTTACGAACATTAATGCTCCTATCATAAAAATGTCTATATTTACAACGCCAAACATTTATCGTCGCATCTATATACAAAATGCGATGTGTGTATGTAAAACTTCGAAACGACTCGATCGAAATGTTCTGATTGGCATAGCGAGTGTCTTGTAGCGATCGGATCAACATAATTAGCGCTACCCGGGTAAGCCGGGTAACTACAATTGTACATAAACATTTTAAACATAGGAAATCGGATATGTTGAACGCAATAACTATCCTTGCCAAGCCGCAAATTGTTCTACAGTATTATTACGAAATGTCTATTTATGTTGTAGATTTTATTTACATTTTCTTCTTCTATCGTCATAATTCAATTTTCCAATAAAAACGTTTAACGGTGATGTTCACGGACAGCATTGATCCATAACATTGTGCGTTGCTCGAGCCCAGGTAGGGAAACGACAAATCTTACACTCGACTAGCGAACCATCTACTAGGTTATCGTAGTTGAAAAGGTTTAAAAGAGTATGCGTAAAACTTCTTTAATAGGTATTTCCTATATTTTATTTAGTTGGTATTTTCTCAATTCAAAAAGTATAGTAGTGTTTTTTTATTAAACAAGGTGACAAAGGAGCACACAGTTCACCATATTAAGTGACCGATACTCACAGGCATCTGCAACAATCTAATGAGTTGCAGATACGTTGCCTACCTTTAATTCATAGAAGAGATGATAAACAGGAAAAAGGATATTTCCTTTCCCTATCCATCGACTCTCCAGTGAAATCTCCCGCCCCCCTTCCATCCTACCCTCATTAGAAAAAGATAGAAGGAGGAAGAGGACTAAAATTAGGCCTCCGGCACCTCACTCATCAGACAAAGCGCAGAATACTTCTACTTCACGCCTCTCTACTATGAGGTCGTGGTATTTCACCGGTTGAGCCGGGCCATTCGTACAACAGACGTTGTTGTTGCGGACTATACCACTGTAAAAGTTTAGGCGATAGATAAAAATTTCTCGGTATAGTTCATAAAACTCAATCAAAATAGGTTATCATGTCATAGACTACATTATAAGCTGTGGGATATAGAGGGCATAAAAGATATTTCTGCTTGGCTGTTGAAACACCGTAGAGGAATTATTGTCTGTGATTGTTTAATGTTTTTTGTCTATGATTCAAAAGTTTTTTTGCAAAAAAAGATATATCAAAGTGTTATTTGTGTTTTTATTATTATATATTAAACTTAAACACATAAAGGCCACATTTTGTAAATAAAAACAGAATAACGATCCTAATGGTTACAGAATTTTTAATTCACGAAATGTCCTTTAACAATATAGTTTGTAATCGAACATAGGATCGATAAATAGTTTTAAAAACGAAAAAACGGGTAAGTTCCATTACATAAAGTATCTTTTATTACTTAAATTTGCAGCTAGATGTCGTTTTTCTCAATCTAATTTTTTCCCCTATATTTTGCTATGTCATTTGTAATGTTATTCTATTGTATTGTCATCCGTTATTGATTCGAGTGCAAATTTTCAAATCAAACGGACGTATACAATTTAGTTAAAATTATAACGAAAGATTTAGTTACATACAAACAATCAGACCAAGATACTAGAAATAGTGCTCAAAAGCGCGGGCTTTTAATTTAATTAGTTAATTATTTGCATATATCGCCTTTTCATTGTCACTGGCATTCTATTTCCGAAACGGTTTTCTATTCGGCCACAACGTTTGACGCCCTTTGCTTGTACTGATCGACAAACTTATATTTTACCGTATTTAAATTAATATAACATTGAATAATCAACCGTATTGTCTTGCAATACTGTTGATTATAGCAGGTGAGAGTGTTTAACATCTTCGATGATCAAGTGAGTTCCTGAGCGGACATTGTCGGTGTATTTTTGCTTGGAACTATTTTTGTTCTGTGGAATTAATGTTTTATTTATAAGACGGAGAAATTGCTTTAAATGGAATCCGATGGGTATTCTGCCTATTGTAAGAGTGATTACACTATAGATACGTTCCTATACCTTATTTTAAAACTGTTTTATTTTATATTGAATATAATCTTTTCAAATCAGACATAGTTGCTATTTTTTATTTATAAAAAGGATTGTACTATAAAGGTAAATTAATAATCACCAAAAATAAACCCTTGTGTCATAACAATAAAATTCAAAATTGAATAAATTAAAAATAAATAAAAAGAACTTAACTGTTCTAAATTCAAATAAGCATGTTGCCGAAGGATGTTGCATTTTGCGCAAGCGCACACGAACATATAAGATTTTCCCCTAAGAAATATCGTGAAGTTTTCACTTCAAAAATGTTAGGGTCTACAGATTACAAAAGAGAATACAAAATCTATTCGTCGTTTGGTTTTTTTGATTTCCATCCCGTTTGTGTTTAGAATTTAGTACATGAAAATATTTGACGATAATTTCAGTCTGTGTAAGAGTTAAGAGATAAACGTTATTCATAAAAAAAAATCTTTAAATTTCAGAACGTTAAAGATATACCTGGACATCCTTATAATATGGTTTTAGTCCATACTGTATATAGGTTTTGGGTACAATTTTTACGGCCGACTGCCTGACGCCATATTATTATTATATTGTATGTTAATATTTAAAAAATAACCTGTGCTATTTATGCTATGCTATTAGCTCAGTTATTTCTGTGTTAACGCATTTCAAACAAACAAATTTTTCTTCTTTATATCAGTACAAAATATACTCTATGGTAAGACTATTGACGTCAAATAAATCTATGATTATCTATGACTGGATAACGTCTAACGTCTATAGGTTATGAATTGGAGTTCAATGAATTTCCTTGAATTTTAATACAACTATGTGTTTCTCTATGTATGAATAATGTCTAATTTGTATGGTGAAGGCACGTAACGTTAAGTTTTTTCGCTATTTTTTCGCCAGAAGGCGAGGGAACACTCGTTGCATAATAAACTACCTTATCTATATTTAAAGATTCTCGCATACTAAAATCAAAGTTGTAAATGTGTAATATTCCTTACAATGAGCTATAAAGTTATAGTTCCTGTTTCACTTTGCACCTAACTTGATTATTTCGCGGGTTATGAATTGAATAGGGGATGATGAGCGGTTCAGATCTAAATTAAATTTTTGGATCGAATATTAATATTGCGTCTTCCAGTGGCGGCTCCAGAGTTGTGATGTGGGTAGATTTTAGCAATTTTTATATCCTTTAATTTATCCCAGGTAATGTAGTGCTGACTAAAATTAATGTTTAATTGATAGCCCCTTTAAAATTTGTCACGAAACTCTGATGATTTGAGGAGGGGCTTGTGAGGCTCAAGCCTTGTTGTTGTGTGCAATGTTAATAACGCAAGATGATACGGCCACTGTAGTCAATCTCAATCGATCATGTTCTTAAATTCATAGTACTTTAACATTAAGTAACTCGATATTACAAACTGCATCATGTACATCCCTACGCTAAAGCTCAAGAGGTCAGTGCGGTATCGGAGCGTCCGTCGATACGATGCATCGCTTCCTGCAGACTGATAGCCGCGGATACGATCATTGTACGCGACTGTACCTCTGATTGACAACTTGAATAGACTCGACATAGGTGCCACTATCCCACCAGCTTTACAAAGCCACTAATACAAATCTTTATTAAAATACAAACGAGCTGTACACTCATTTGTTCTATTTACCTCGCCGGATATTGTGACGTCATTCGCGTAGATATAATAACTTGGAATTATAGGTAATATTATATCAAATAAGTATTGTTGGCAAAACATAAAACGAACAACGTTACTCTGGATCCTGTCTTAATCCCTTGTATCCTTTTCCGTACCCTATATAATGTGTGTATAATTTCACGATAGACTTCAAGACGTGAAGGCGTAACAAACAAACAATTTAACATTCGCATTACAATATTATAGACAGGATTATTAATTTGGTACCTGGTCATCGATAAACTGGACTTCGATTTGTTGGTGTATCATCCTTATTATATTTGACTGAGAGCTATAAATACAGGTTTCTTATGTTGCGCCTGTAAGGAAGAAAATAAACATAGCTTATATTAGGCAGATATTGTAAGTTCCCATCACTTAGCTTATCGACTATGATACTCTTTATTCTGTTTACTTTTACAGTGACCCAGCAACAACAACATCTATTGCACGAATGGGCTAGCTCAACCCGTAAAATACCACAATCTCAGAGAAGACAGGCGTAAAGTAGAAGTATGGTTCTGCGTCCTGACCCATGAGTGAGGTGCCGGAGGCACAATTTCAGTTCTCTTTCCTTTCCCATTCTTATTAAAAGGATTGGATGGGAACTGGAAGAGGATTGGACGGGATGGAAATTTCAAAGATTTCAAAAGAGCGATAAACGACTAAATAAAGTACCTTTATCCTGCTTTCTAGTCTAAAATGACATTTGTGTTGTTATCGTACATCAAGTGCGTGTTAAGATTATAATGGATTCTTTTTTTCGTCTTGAAACTGGCGAATTTCCCTTATAATGAAGTGCAAAATATTTGGATTTGAAGTTCCTGCTCCTGAAATCTAAAACGCACCCAAAGGTAATAATATATTAACATAACTATTTAGTCTGGTATTAACTCTTAAAGATAAAATCAACAGTCCGTAAATATGTATCAAATTATTCAAAGTCACGAAACTTTCTGACAAGAATTAATCCTGGAGATAATTATTTGCACAAAAATTATTACTTTAAATGTTTGTTACTTACTAAAATTACACGCCATGTTTTTAAATTACGGATGTTGAAAGGAAAACAGTTAAATGATAAATATTTGTTAAACATCAAATTGATTCTGACAGAACAATTACCGCGTCTCGGTGTTGACAGTAGCTGCATTGCGAATCTTTTTAAATTTCTGGTTTTTACAAAAGCTACCGTGTAATTTATGTCTCAATGGTAAACTGTGCGATCTCGCGCGTACCGAGCACGTCATTCTTGTTTTTAATTTTTTTTTGTTCCTTTAAATGCAACTGGCCATTTTTTATTTTGATTTGATTAAAAAATGAACTTATCCTTACCGGTTTAAAGACAAAGAATGCCTAGTAATGCCATAGATCAAAGTTTTTTTTTCGTTGTCAAATAGAATAGCAATTGTAGTTTTGGTATCTGGTCATTTTTCAGTGTATCTAACTCCCATCGAATTTGGGACCTAATAAGAATTAAAACACATTTTTGTATTTACAACATAAATATTGATGGCGGTATAGTTCAATGAGTTTATTTAAATTTTAACTAAAGTAAAATTCATCCATCATCGGGTTTATGGGAGTTTGTGCGATGAGTTTACACCGTATATTAACCAAGATATTATTAAATAGATAAATTGAGGTAACCTTAAGTACAAACAATATCTTCGACGTAACCTTTATCACAGTAGAGGTGGGTAATGTTGCCATAACGAAATAAACTTTTACAACCGTTTAAGAAATCTTTTGAAAGCTTTTTCCATATTACAATTTGGTGCATAGAAAACACTTTACTCGGGACATTTTATGGACTAAAAAGCATTCCAGTGTTTTGATTTGTAAAAATGAAGTAATTGAAAAATAATACAGATTCGGTAAAATACAAAAATAATCCATATTAGAAATATGGATTATTTTTGTATTTTGTAATTTAGATAATTCCTACTCTAATTGACATTATATTAGTTGTTGACTAAGTACACGCACTTTACTCTGTATTAAAAAAATGCAAAATTAAATGTCCCAGTATTAAAAACAAATATATTTTTATTATTAGTTAAAATGTGCACAGTAAATCAACATTCGATTAACATTTCAAATTACTTATGAAATAAACAGTAAACCTTTTAATCTCGATCGCTTTGTTCCAACTCAATATGTCCTACTAGACAAGGCGGCGTAAGAAATAAAGCGAAAACAAAACACACAAACGCATGCTGGTAATTCAATAAAACAAAAACGGTCAGTGATTGTCTTAAATCACATGAGTGGTGCATTATCTTCGATTGTCCAACGACCATAAATATTAAGATCCACGGCGGCGAAACGGAACGGACTTGTCAAAACATAACACGCTAAATTAAACCGTGTCCTCTTAGATATAGGATCGAATATCGCGTGGGCGACTGTATATGCCAAGTGTCATTTCACGTTCCGATACACGGATGAGACGCAATAAATTTCAATTAATGCCGTCGACAGGCTAAGACAATGTCTTACGTCTGATATTCGGCTAGACTATTTCTCGCTGTCCATTCTTTTTACTTAAAAATTCAAACAAATCCTATGTTGAATGATTAGTCTATATATTTATGTCATGAAAGAATGTTACAAAAACTAAATATTATCTAAACATACGTATAATATTTGTATGTTAAATTTAGTAAAGAGTAAGACATTAATAATTACTAAGGAGTGAACAAAGAAAGGAATAGTTTATTTTGCGATATTTTGTTGCATAGATGAGAAAATATCGACTAATTTGTTGGCACACTAGACAAGCAGCGTAGACCATACAGTGAATGAAAATGTACAAGCGTAGATTTATTAGTGTAGCAGACGCGATATGTGACGGCTGTGCCAAATGTAAATACATCACAAATTTCTATTCTGCCTACCTTTAGTGCTATTAACGTGAGTGTATTTATTTGTTTATTTAATAATTAGATTAGCTGACAATAAAGAATCCAATAATAGTGTCAAATGCTTGGAAGAGAAACTAACTAGGTAGAAAAAGTAGCTAGCTTTAAGTCTGAGATAAGCTCATCGTGTCACATTGATTTTGAGATGTGCTCGTACAACTCATAACACAAATTACTTTGTGATTCACGAAACGCGCCACATAAAATCTTAATAACCTCCTAATATGTTTATTTAAATGATATGTACGGTGCATAAGCATAAGCTATATCATTAGTACACGTGTATTTTATGTAATGTGCGAATTGATAAATATTTATCATTCGACACAATGGCGGGGGACGGTTGTGATTTTATACGTCGTCCTCTTCCCGAGACACGGTCGTAAACAAACAACATATTTATAATCAATCGTCATATTAACATATAAATATGTTGATAAATAAGACTCTACGATCCGGATACGATACGACATTTTGACGTAACATTGACTATAGCAATTGAATCACAATATACCCTTTATGGGTATAGGGTAATTTGATTCGTGCCGTACGTAGGACTTGAAGATTTTATGGCCATGGGAATTATGTAAATGGTTGAAACATCATCATAAATATCATAAAATAAACATATACATGATTATTTTTTTTGATTTCGTAGCGTTTTTTCATAGTCGAACGAGGCAATCAAATCACCGGTTCACTTGAAGGTTACTACTACTATCGGAGTGAAATTAAAGGCTAGATTATCGGAAGGGAAATACATAATACTTTGCAGAGGGATGTCAATGTGTTGTAGTATAATGTTTGCAATTTTAAAGAAGAACATAAGTGTAATTATTTGCAAATATTATAAATACAAGTTATAAAATCAATTCAAGGTAAGATTATTACCTACACTCGGCAATAATATTTTATTTAAGTTAATTCACTATGAACTCCAAAGGTAAAATAGCTTACGTTTCCTTTAAGAAATGCACAACTAGTCTCAAGTCTGGTTATTTCATTAGTTATATTAACGTGGGATGTTTCGACCCGTATGCTCAGTGATTCACACAGAGCTGTGTACGGATTCTATGAAAAATAATAAAAGACAATAATAGATTAGACATCACGAAGCAGACATTGCAAGCGGTGTCCGGGCGCCAAACGAAGCTTGGACGACGAAATAAATTTTAACATTAACATAAAGTTGAGTGCACACTCGATTAATATTTCTTTGCCGCCATCAGAAATCATTCCCACTTCCTTGTACGTGAAGTGAATTTTATCTTTCATTTCGCTCCTTTGGTTACCCTGGGTGGGTGTAAGAGCGAGACGGCGTATCATTGGAGTCAATCATCTATATTCGTGTTGCCTACTGGAATATTATCGACGCTTCCGGTAGTCTTAAGTCATTGACTTGAAGACGTACACAGTGTTGCCAGTTTTTGACTGGTCCTTTACTTTTGACTGTAAATGGATGTAACTGTAAGGTCACTTGTTTTAGTAAGTAACAATTAACATAAGAAGTTTCAGGGCCTCACAACTTACCAAAGCACGATTTATGATTTTATTCAAATAAAATATAAATTACTTTAAGGTTACGTTGGTAAACAACTATTATATTATATGTCACTTGTGACGTAAGAAGTTAGGTATAGAGCGTCTAATATAAAAAGTGACAATAATCTCTGTATTAAAGCACGTTACTCTGTATTCTTTATTGTCACATTTTCCTTCTTTATTTAAATTCAATAAAATGCCGACCAACACTTTTTATTACTCTGTGCGTTTGCGTATTATAAACGTCAGAATTTTCTAAGATTTTTTTCTTAAAATTAACATTATTTTTATAATATAATATAATGTAAGCGGTCCATAGGCTTCAAGCGACTGCCACCCATAGGCATCTGCAAAAAGCTAATGAGTTTCAGATGCGTTGCGTATCTTTAGAGGACAGAGGGAATAAGGAGAAAAAAATATATTTCCTTTTTGTCCCTCCTCTCGCTCCTCTCCCTTCCTCTCGCTCCTCTCCCTTCCTCTCGCTCCTCTCCCTTCCTCTCGCTCCTTCCCATCCTTACTTTATTAGAAATGTATGGGAAGGGGTATTATAATAATAAAGTTTTCCTTTTTTTTTAAGTGGTGTTAAATACACCATTTTATTATGTGATTGTTTTGGCATATCGATCATATTGTTTAATATTCGTTGAACGTCTTGACTCATACTCCGTTGGCCCTTCAAAGAAATTATTGTTTTGTATGCGTAGTACAAATTTTGAAAGCGGTCACCTTTTATCAGGGCCAAGTTTGATGGGTCAGGAGTGGGTATCGTTGGTATGAACTTCTTGGAACGAATAAACGACGAATTTTCCTTTGTAAGGAATATTTTTGTTCCTGACTTAAACACTACCTAATAACTTTTTCGACTACAATAAGTACGTAATTACAAAGTATTAAATTCAACATAGTTGTTTATTCTATGGATTATCTATGACTTCCATAAATAGATTATTAGTCATAGCCACGCGGCATTAGGTAGGTTAGTGCTACGTGTCGCAAATTCAAATCCACTCCCGCTGTATTCAAACCGTTATTGTATGCTGTTGAGTTATTAATTAGGCACGTTAATTGAATATAGTAAGCCTTCACCTGAGTCAATGCAGGCTGGATTGTTCGCGAACGGATATATGTTATCAAAGGAAAGCTTTTAGATACTTTGAAGAACTTAGAACTCTTAAAGAATGTTTATCGGGTAATTGATATTAAATATTTTATACGTATTATAGAGATAATACGTATAAAATATTTAATATATAATAATATATATTATTATATTATATATAAAATATATAATATAATAATATATAGAGATATATAAAAAAAGAAATTGACCTACTAATATATCAATGCACAGCCCTAACTACGGGGCCTGGAGACTTCAAATTGTATACAGAGATTTCTGATATTTCTAGCATTAAAAAAGGATTATTCTAAATCCATCCCCTAAAAGTCTCGAGTAGGGGTAGTCTCTAGTCTGTTTGTTGGAGAAATATTGTTATCCAGTGTAAGTTGGACATCTTATAAAATAGGCCTCAGCGTAGTCTGGGCAATCATTGGTTAAATTAATATTTGGGGAAACCGTGGGGCACAGCTTTTATTTTAAATTATTTACCATACATATTAGAAAAATATGGTATATCATGTTTTACGAGCAAAAGGTTGTCAATCAAAAACAAATGTTTATACAGGTGACAGCCCTGCGCTTTCAGTTCTAAGTCACAACGTAGAGCTTGAAAAATAATCAGATAATGTTATTACTGGATGTGTCATAATAATTTTCTCCTTGTTAAGTCCCGTAGGATGTGGGCGTTCCTTAAAGCAATTGATCCCGATCATTATCGACGCTATCCCGCCTTCAGCACTATGGGATAGATTTATATGGCGACGCGATAGATAAATGCCGCGGACTGTTATTACTTTATTTATAAATCACTAGGTATTACGCCGCAGGTCCTAGGTACGATTCCCAGTCGAGATAAAATACTTGTGTTATTTGCAATAATAATGGTTGGCATACAATCGGGAACTAGTACATAGCTACAGAGGATAAACTATGTCATAGTTGATGCCAGTTCATTGAAATAAAACTAATTTTACGGATTTTACCGCGTTTATTTAACGTTTTGTGTTTAAATCCCATACCAAGCATACAACTGCAAGATCTCAAGATACTGCGAACTCGTACTGCATAGATCGGAGCAGAAATAATAATTGAAAATAAGAAGGTACTTCGCCAGCAACTTTGACATCGGGACGTCTGACACCTCAGTCTCCTCCATGACATGAGCGCTGTAAAGTACTCGAAACGTCAGAAACAAAAAACGTAAAATAAACGCGGTAAAATCCGTAAAATTAGTTTTATTGTGTAGTATTCGCGTAAATGTAAGATGTCAACATATGGGAATAATTACTACATATAGACCTTGTACTCTATAAATTAAAAACAATACTGATAATACTAAAATTATTTCATTATATTCGGTATCTAACTCAATTAGCTTTCATTCTACGTTTTTATAGTAAAAGGTAATCAAGAAGCAACAGCGCCTGGGCAACAACAACAACAAGCAAATTGTTGTTGTTGTTGCCCAGGCGCTGTTATGAGGTAACAATTGCTAGCCATTAATATTTTGAAGAATTTACAGAGTTGCGATTTATATCTTTCTGTAGCAAAGAGCAGGAAACATGATTTGCTCTTTTACATAACACTAAAGGAATTGCGTTAAGCTTGCAATCTCAGTTAAGCCGTGTGAAGTTGCCTTTTTTCTCGGTGAAAGTGGTAAATGAGCATGCGGGTCACCTGATGTTAAGTGACTGCTATCCAAAGACATTTGTAACAAGCAAATGTGTTGTAGATGCGTTGCCTACCTTTTATGGATAGAGGTGATAGACAGGAAAAAGGATATTTCCTTTTCCACATTCATCCCCACCCAGTTCAATTATCTTCCCGTTCCCATCCTATCCTTATTAGGTAAGGATGGGAAAGGGATGAGAACTGAAATTGCGCCTCCGGCACTTCACTTATCAGACGGAACGCAGAAGCATCTTCTACTAGTAGTAGTAGTATTCTGTGAGGTCGTCCATTCGTGCAACAGATGTTGCTGTTGCGGGCTCCGCCACTGTTTAAAAGCTTACTTTCTCCCTTGTATCGTTTAAGTATAATCACAAAGAAAATTATCATCAATAAAATATTTATTTAATAGAAAGTCAATTTTTATAGCGACTGTACGTACGTAAATGAATACATATATGTCCTACACTAATTTGTAACATCGGCGAGTGCCAGTAGCAAGGGCGCGGGAGGTCTCGATGAAAAAGAAAGCGAGGGCCACATTAACACGCTTCATGTTAACGATACAGCCACGTGTGGGCTACACTGTTTGTGAATGCGCGTCGTTATTCTGTAAACCGTTCGATTAACAAGAAAGAATTCTGTCACGACACTATCTGAGAATTCGTAACGATCGCGCGGAATGCTAATCGCGGTCGCCATGGCGTGGCGTTCGTGACGCGATGTTCTCTTGTTTACGTTTTCGGCGATCAGAATTAGGCCGCCCGAAAGTTTTCTCGGCGGCGGGGAAACGTGGTGATTGATGAAGGTGATTAAGCCTATTATGGTAACGTTCGATACATACTTTTCGTTGTTGAAATTGTAACATTTGTATACATTTAATAAACTTAAAATTCATACAAATTAAATGTGACTAGGTTGTAGAACGAATTTCGAAACAATTTCATTTTCTTCTAACTTTATTTTGTATTACCAGTAAGAACTTATACCCATACATTAAAAAAATACGAAAATGTAAATGTATTTATATAAATTTTTAAACTAAATTCTAATCCTAATAGTATAATAAATGCGAATGTGAGTTACGTTTTAACTTGATAACGACTCCACTGATCATCAATGAATTATTCACACATATTGTCTATTGGGTCTATTGGGTAGGAAAATGAAAACTTAATATACGTTGCCATGGTATCACATTTTGTTTCATGACAACATACATTATCATGGCTTTCAATGACAATTATTTTATACTAACCTATAATTCAAAATTATACGCAAATGCAAGTTACAGTAAGCTCCAGCGAGGAAGATAGGAATATCAACGGCGAAACAAAAGACCAAGATAAAGTAGTCCTTAATAACATACTCGGGACTGCGCTGGGAAAATTGCCATCATCAAATAGTGACCAGCTATATTCCGTGAAATATGGCAAGCGCATTGCTTCACCAAGAATTTAAAATACGTTAGATGCTTTAGAATGTTTTGTAGTGGACATTGCATACTAAATAGTAACCATACAATTTATATCTACACCATTGTATGTAGTACATTTTTATCGATTAACTTAGAGTCGGACGTAAAAAAAAATTACGTAATTTATTTTCTTCGTAAAATGTTAGTAGATTTTTGTATTAATTTACTAATATTACTTTTAAACATTCCGACTTAGCTAAAAAAGCTTGTACTAGGATATGGTTCACGACAATAGTCGTAGGCGGATTCGAACCCACAAACCTTACGATCGGCAGTCCGTATCCTTAACCATTAGGCTATTGGCACTTGGTGCGAACCATTTATATATTAATATTAAATTGTAAATGTTTAAATAAGTTATTATTTTCTATATATATGACAGAAGTAAGTAACCGACTAATACATCAACGCACAGCCGTAACTGCTGAGCCTAGAGACTTGAAACTTTGTACAGAGATTTCTGTTATTTCGTAGACGAGCACTAAGAAAGGATTTTTCTAAATACATCTCCTAAAGGTCTTAAGTAGGGGATGAAAGTTTGTATGGAGAAATAATACAATCGAATGTAAGTTGACCTCAGTTCCATATTATCACATTAAATAGGGTTCAGCATAGACTGGACAATTTTCGGTAAAATTAAATTACTCGGCAAGTGAAACCGAAAGGCTTAGCTGTTTTTTTTATAATACAAAGCGAAGAGATAGTCAGGATTTTCATCAGATAATTAATAATTATATAAGATGTTGCGAGGTAGCTTTAGTAATGATATGTTTTGAAGTTAGAAAACCTAATTGTTAAAATCAAAAAGCTTACGTTATTATTATCAACAATGTTTCTCTCGAATTATATATTTACAGTGAGAAAAAGATCATCGATAGGGGCATAACAACAAAGAGGTGTTAAACGTCACACTCACCATTGTCTATGCGGAGATGTTATCTCACATGTGTATTCGATTGTCATTCGGCGCGCGATGCGTAGCGTCCTCAGGAAAACTGTGATACGAATCCAGAGTGGCCCTTCTTAGAACTTTGTTTTTGTTGAAAAAGAGAGAGAACGAAAAAATGTGTCGATGCGCGTAAAGTATTTGTACAACGTTGTAGCGATCGAGCAAAGAATTCTTAATCTGTACAAACATGGAGTTCCCGACGATTGATGTGTTTGTTTGTTGAACATTAATTAGGTATTTTTATCCGTTCGACTGTGTTAGGTAAGGAATGAAGAGATTTCGATTAATTATGTTAATGTAAACAATACATTTAATTGTTTTAAAATACGATTTTGTGTGTCACATTTTAGTGATAAAATCGGTGCATAACTCATAAATACATTATTTTATATTTAATTATATTTAATTAACTTAATTCCTTTTAAAATGATATAATGCGTTTTATTTAATATATATTTAAACTTTTTAGACGTGTTACACAAGTGTACATGGTCAAATATTGTCATGTCACAGACAGTATAAGGGCAGTATAGGGATGTTAAATTTATCCCCTCTTCTGTCCATTAAAGGTATACAACGTATCTGCAACTCATTAGTTAGTTGCAGATGCTTATGGGCAAGGGTCAGTTTATTTCAGGTGAGCCGCTTGCTCGCTTACCATCTATTATGTACAAAAAATACTTTGTATATAAGTTCCGACAAGAGACCAAAAATTTGAAAACGAAATAAATAATCAGTGAAGTATTTAATTATAATCATATTTTTTATTGGTAGCAAAAATCATTTACCAAACATTTCTGTATTGTAATAGAACAAACAATAGTGCAATAGAATAAAAAATACAAGCCTCGCGGTTCAAGTAGTCAAAGTGTTCTAAATTTAAATGCGTAATACTGTTTAGTAAGAACTGTTTTAAAATATTGATGATACAAAAATCCGTTTTAGATACAGCGTATAAAACATTGAATACGTTTAAAGGTGGGGCCACACTTTGGTTGCCAGTGAAGTGTTGTATGCGATCGGGTCTGTTTTAAGTCTCACATCGACAGTTTAAAGGTCGGGCTGAGTAAACTTTGTTGCTTTCGTGTCGTAACATCGCGTTGTTTGCGATAGAATTGGTATATTAATCCACATAAGAGATCAAGCTTCTAGAACTTTTCTAACGGTTGAAGGTGGCAAAGGAGCAAGCTCAGCGACTTTATGTTCAGTCATTAATGCAATCCATCATCATCAGCAAGGATCAGGATAGTTATGGATGCGTCTCTATGTTGAGGGAAAGAGATGGAACATATAAAGGAAAGTAGATGAAGGGAAGTGGAAGGAGTTGAGGATTGTTTTGGAAACGATAGCTCTAAATCATCAGAATTATTCCGTGATAAGTTTTTATTTTTATCGATGAAAGAAAACATAGTGAGGAAACCGGCATGTCTTAGCATCACTAAATTCGAAGACATATTATCCCGCACTGGCCCAGCGTGGTGAATTACGACCTCTTCCCTGTCTCGGAGAGGAGGCCTGTGTCCCTGCAGCGGGGAAACATCTGAAAAAAAGGGCGATTTATTATTAAGTTTTTATAGTGAACACAATCATTTTAATTAATTTTTATAATTTGTTTTGACATCCACTAGTCGGAGAGCCTTCTTAAGAAGAAGTTGCTTTAAGTTTGGTAGTCAATGTATGTAAGAGTAAGTAATAATATAATAATAAATCAGCCTTTTCTAGAATGTTCCCCACTGCAGGGGCACAGGCCTCCTCTCTGAGAGGAGAGGAGGTAGGAGTAAGTACTGTAGTAAAATTGTATGTAAGAGTGTAGCATTGTTTGTATAAATGTACGTAGAATTTCCAAAATATATTGAATTTGACAAATTCACACGTGAAGCTATTAAAAGTCGAGAGACGCGAGTGAGCGTGATAAAAGCAGGGCATTGTATTAAACACGTTACGTCCATACAATGCGGTGATAAAATATGTCACTCAAAAGTTGCATATTTCATGACATACGTCCATTGAAACGTGTCTCATTTTTTAAACTGCGATAAATTAGGGTATTATTGTTTGCGATACAATATGTTTATATTAATTACATCCAGGTGTTTCTCTCGATCAATGTTTTATTCATCTGTTTGTGAAATATAGCTTTTGTTCATTTTAACACGCTTTTATTAACTTCGCGTGTGTATGTAAGGGAATGTTTCCCGGACTTCTAGAATATTGACTTTAAAATTTACACTCCTACTAAGCACCGATGACCTCATGATGATTTTTCGATGACATTTATAAGTACCTTATCACAGTCCAAACACCGATCATCGGGATAAAAAAATCATTTTAAGATTAAGAATAACGCCACCTAGTTAAAAATTAAAATAACTATACTTCACTTAACGAGATCTTTGTTTTTTTTTATATTAATTCCTTTTAAAGTCTACTTTAAATTACTATAAAAATAATGACCTGCTTCGGCTACGCACGGATAGGTTCTCCATACAAATTCATTTTTTTTTTCATTTCATCCCCCACTTTAGATCTTTAGGGGATGAATTTAGAAAAATCCTTTTTAAGTCTTCGCTTACGTAAAAACAAAAATCTTTGTGCAAAATTTCAAGTCTCTAGATCCAGTAGTTTGGACTGTGCGTTTATATATCAGTCAGTCAGTTTGTTCTCTTATATAGAAAAAGATATCGTAAGTATACAAAGATCAATTAATAACAAAATCATAGTAACAACAATGCCATCAAAGAACATCAATTGGTTTTCATCAAACCCCCGCTTAAACAACGGCTTGATCTATTGAACCGCTCTCAAGCAAAACATGTAGGCACTCAAGCTTGTACCTAGAGACGCGCACACAGTCGGTTAACCAATCTAGCCCATTGACTGGTCCAAATACAACGCTCCTATTGTTCATATACAATGTTTACTTATGAATTTCGTTTGACCCATTTTATAAGAGCATCCGACTTGTCTGGATATTGTTAAAGTATTGGCAGCAATGAACTCTTTAAAATTTACGCAGATTTTTTTACTTTTAGGAACGCTGAATCATTCTTAAGCCTATCTATATCTGTTACCTATCATCATAGTTTCTTAAAATTATGAGATCATCGTACCGTAATCATTAAGTACAATTAATGAATTTATCAGACTAGGGAACCAGAAGTGTGGGGCGCCCTCCTTCCAGATAGACCGATGATCTCATAACGAAAGTCGCTGGATGCGGTGCGTGGAGGACCGCATACTGTGGAAGGCATTGGGGAAGGCCTATGTCCAGCAGTGGACTGATATAGTCTGATGATGAATGAACTTAGTGATTTTTATTTTAATTAAACAATCTCAAATTAATTACATAATGATATTAGTGCGTTCCAATGTAGTTTATATAATCGGTTTCAGTTTGAAAACATCGTCAGTTTATAATCTCACTAGCTATGTTATAAACTGACGAAAAACGAATCATTGACAATTTGATGTATCATTTCTGACAGTTTATTGAAGTTTATTGAATTGTCGAAGTTAAATCGTCAGATTGCGAAATGGTATATTGCTTGCGTGGTTAAGATAAAGGTTAAAATGTAAGCTTTTTATAGATTAGGTTTGTTAAGTTGGACATGATCTACATCTTAAAAATATATTTATGAAAAAATAAATACATTGTCGCTAAAACCAAAAGAAAATACTAATAAACGTTAAAACAAAAATACTTACTTTTTTTGTTTGTTTTAACAATTGTTTGGAAAATATTTAGCCGTAACTATATCGTACTGTGTAGTACATTAAAGTATTACAGCGTGTTTAGAATTTTAATGGATCTTACGCAACATAACTGCGGTTTTCGTAAAATATTTTCTCTCCGCAGCGTTCAGATCTTACCCATTAAACTAAGTTTCATTTTGAGATATCCGTTTGAAATGTTTATTTTTAAAACCTCTGTGTTGTGAGCTACTATTTTGTTCTTTAATAATGTTTTGATATTACGTTTAAAGCTATCTATCTATATATATATAAAATATCTATGTTCCCAGTAGACTCCAAAACGTCTCGACCGACTTCAATGAAATTATCAGGAAATCAGATTGGCCTAGCGGGTAATCCATTTGAAGTTTGGTAGCGATCGGATCAACGTAATTAGTACTACACGAGGCGGATCACTAGTCCATTATGTATGTTATATTAATTAAAAAATACTACTAAACAAACCGGGTTACGATTCAGTATATAAAAGTAGTGATTGCATGATGTTGATAATAACAAATTAATTATTATAATAGTTTTGCATTATGTTGCATAGCCGTTGGTTACACTAGCGAAAGCATTCACAGAAAACATATTGTCATCTCAGTTTTTTCAGAAAGAAGGATAGAGAGAAAGCTTGTATCGAGACACGGTTTTACGCTGGAAACCCATGGTGATAGCTCGGGATAAACTATGTATTTCTCGATCAATTACAGACCCAAAAAAGGATTTAGAGTCGTAGAGCTGGCCTGGCGGGAGTTATGGAAAAGTAGCCCCCAACTACTAAGTCATCAAATTCCTCTATTCCTAATAGGTATACCTTGTTTCACAACAAGATGGAATTTTTGTAAACAAAGGTTTAGGTTTTAGGTTTCCAAACAACTTTTTCTCACATTACCTTACAAAATTAACTATCCATATTACACATCACTTTATCTCACGATTTCCACAAAATTACAACATTTACAATGAAGTATAAAAAGTGTAATGGCCGCCATGTACGATGAATGACATTTGTTTGTTTACAAAATTCCTTCTTGCTGTGAAATAAGGTATGATGTTACTTAACATCACGCATGCCGATTTCCTTCTTCTAAAAAAAAAACGGAGCCAGTGAGGGCTTTTATTATCATCATTATTGTACGCGTTGTTGCGAATGGTCGGCCATTTTCCGCGAAACGAATGGACTTTTCAAAACGTAAACAAACAATGTTCGCTTCCCGCCGCCGCGCGCCGATTTTCATTTCTATATTAAGATCTGACTGAACGCTGGGTCGGAGAATGATTCGTGGAAAATACATTATTTTTTGCAATATATTCATTTTGATTATTTTTACATATTGCTATACAATTATTTTTAAACTGGATTGTAAAATATATATTTACAATAACCATTAAACAACGATTTTATATGATTCTTTTCCATTTCCAATTCAAACATTTATGTAAAATTTATTGATTTCGATGAAATTTTCAGAAAATGGTCCGATCGTGTGATCCTATAAAGTTTGGTAGCGATCGGATCAACATAATTAATGCTACCCGGGCGAAGCCGGAGTGGAGCATTAGTGATAAATAAATCACTTTTTCGAAGATTTTTCTAATTTATAATTTATCATATTGGTGTATTTGTATTACAATATACATGTATTATTAAACCCTGAAACACCCAAAACCACAGTAGTTTAGAGTGTTTATGGACTGGAAAACATAAGGTGTACTATATCCAAGCACAAGGATAAGTTTAGTTGGTTGGTTCATGGTTAAAGAATGTTAATTAAATTATTCAACAAACAAACCTTATTAATATCACAGATTTTCAAACCTTTTCCTTTGACAAACTACTACTATCCTTCTCTTATTTATCATGAAAGGAAATATACTTTAAAATAATATTAGAGCAATATCGTTCATTTTAAACTGAGTAAAATTATGGTCACAAAACTGTGCCTTGTGGTACGCCAGTTATTAAACAAATGTCTGCTAAGTATTTTACACAGTATGTAAATAGAAATGTTAACTATTATCAAATACTACATCGTTTAGCATTAGTATTCCTCCGAGAAACACTTATTATGAACGTCCGCTAATTGGCGACCTCGTTAAGACAAAACTTCCGACCACTTAAGTGTGGCAACAACTTTATCTGTGTACATTATGGTTTAAAAGACCCGATCTTTACCTATCTAAATGGTTGTTGTTCAATGTTTCTATTAATAATGCTTTAAAAACCACCTGTAGATAGGCAATTTCGTATTTTATGTGCGAACGCTATGACAGGAATTTTGTAAATTCATTCTTATTGGGTAAAACGTCTCGTGTCACGACATTCGTCCGCGATGAACTCCAAAACGTTTTAACCAATTTTAATGAACTTCTGTATTCTCTGTGTAATTTGATCTAACAGACATACGATAAGATTTGTCTAAAGTAAATGACCTCAATATTATGTATTGCAAATTAAATGAGTTCATTCATTAGTTAGCTCAAGGAGGGTTACCGTAAAATCTGTAGCCAAAATCACCACATAAATGTGAAAAGGGCAGAGAGATGATAATGGTTAATGGTTTATACGTTCTCTAAGTCCTTACATAATGCAGTATAAGTATTTTTGTTGACAGTAGCCTTTAACATTATTTGACTAGACTGTGGTCACTGTCACTGTGGTGCATGGAGTACACTGGATACCGGTCCGACGACCAATATAGGATTTCTTTTTATTGACGGTCCGTCGTCCGGTGAAAAAAAAAACGGACGGACAAGCGGTCTTACCTAAAAATCTTTGTAGTACTATCAGTCTATCTTTTCAACGCACGTGCATAATTTGTTATCCAACCGTATTAAAATAACTCAAGGTCAAATTTAGTGAGCAATTTGTGTCGGTTAAAATAGTATCAATTATTCTAAGCATGCTCAGTTACTTCGTATAAAGATACGTGCGAGTAGCGGATTTCCTGGCCTTGGCATGACTCTATTTTCGACACAGTTTTCGAAATGATTTACCATCGAAAAACACATGTATCAAGCATGAGACTCTTTGAAATCACTTTAATGTTCTCTAAAAATAAAAAGCCACCGTTTAATCGAGGATAATGTTTTGTGATTTGAAAATAAATTCTATTCATAATATTATACACGCTACAGTAACTCTGTCAGTTTGTCAGTTGTATTTTGGTACAGAGATAGGTTAGACTTTTAGTTAGTTAGGCCACTTAATCTATACATATAATAAAAATGTAAGCGATCGCTCTCTGTACATGGAAGATATTTGTGAAAAACTATTATTGGGGGCCTTCATAAACGCCATAAAACCCAAAACAATCATTATTAGAATTTTTGTTTGTTTGTCTGTGCGTTTGTTACCGCTAATCTCAGAAACGGCTTAACCGATTTGGGTGCGGTATTCACTAATGTATTGTGGTAAGCTTCACTTAACATTTAGTGTTTGTTTTATCTCAATCTGCTTATAAATAAAAAAGTTATATCAATTTAAAGAAGCATGTCAAACATTTGTTCTATAAATATAAGTAACTAAAATAGAGTACTATTATATAGATTATTACTGTTAAGTGAGTAATATCATTTCGTTTAAGTAAACTTGCAGGGCGGATGAAACCGCTGGGCAGAGCTAGTTCGGAAATATTTGAAAGAAGGGTATAATTTACCCCATTTGGATAACGGACCCATTAACTCTCAAGTTTCATGAATAACATTGATAGTTTAAAACTAAAACTGTATCAGATGAAGGTGTAAGAACCGTCAATAAAGTTACCAGCAACGACATCTCCGAAAATTAGTAGAAGGAAACGAGCAAGCTGATCACCAGATGTGTTATCCACAGCGTAGATGGGCAGCACAGATGATCTTGTCAAGGTTCCTTGAGTCACCTTTGTGGCGACTTTTGGGAGTATGCCTGTGTCCAACAGGGGACATCTTTTGTATAATGATGATGGTTGTAATAGTAATAAAGAATTATCTTGCAAGAAAAATTCTGGCTTAAAAATTCATTTATGACGGCCGTAAAAAAGAAAAAACAATGTTTATATCTATATTATCTTACATAATATCTTTCCCGTCCCTAATAGACAAATCATGATGTATTTATTGGATTGTAGACACAATTACGATTTTAACAAGCACGTTTTAGGACGTAATAACCACAAGATAAGGTACATTTTGGCGTAACATTAACACGCGTAATGAACCGTCGATAGATTTGCGAGACGTTTAAAGAAAATCAGGGGAAATGTGGTCGTTGATTTATAGAATTAAAATAAACACAGACATTCTCAGTAACCACAAGTCGAATTACGCGGGACTTCTTTTTAATTTTAACTGGCGGTAGTGTTTCAGGCAACTTAATTACGTTTGATTTCTTTTTTTCTGTTTTTTCAGTGGAGATTTTATTATTTCCTTGTGAATGGCAACTTCAGGTCGAAATTTATTGCACGATACAAGGAAACTTTACTCGTAAAGTTTATTTTTGTCATAAGCTTAAAATACATGTATAAACATGCTTGTAAAACACTACGTAAGATGGAAATCTAGACGACAGTTTCGAACTGTATGTTAGTTCTGCTTTCTATTTATCCTTAATTTTGCCATTTGTATAATTTCAATTTGGTCAGTAAATGTTTGTCTAAAAAGTTCCAAGTCGACTGAAATTAACAATGTACAAAATACATTTTATATATAAGGTAGGTTTTAACTTCAAATTCGGATTTTGCAAATCAAATCCACCCTTTTGCAAATCAAATTTTGACGTTTATTAAATTGTCAATCCATACAGTATTACTGCATACTCATTCCATTAAAAACAAAGGTATAAAATAGTAGTTTACTTTGACTAAGTAATGTTATCAAAGTCGATAAATAAAAGCTTCTAACAAAAATCAACCTCTACGAAATTCAATCCACGCATACGCCAGTGGCCATAGTTAACTTAGCGAGCCCAATTGAATAACGATTCTGTCCGTAGACGGGGCTAGTGTTGTGCTGCAGCTTATCGATGAATGAGACATTTATTGTAATTTAAACGCTATTAATGTTAAGCTAAGTGAGTTATTGGAATATAAAGCGTTGAACGCGTGCGATTATTGAGGCCTTGCCGTTCTGAAATGATTAAGCATGGTAGTAAGCTTGTGTAACGTGTTGTAGTGCAGTGGTAAAATATTTACAACAAATAGTGGATATTTTTGTTTGGACACTGATGTAGATTTAAGATTTTGATTCGCTATTGTGTAAGTTTTGTATAGACTGTAGTGATTTATATCAAAACTAAATATAATTTAAGCTCTTCTTAAGCCTTCATCCTTTTCCTTTATCTTTTAAGCCAACAGAGTTAGACAGATAGCGGGAATATGTGATACGATTGGTTCTATTGCCGTAGACCAGTTGACCGGGCATTATTTTTTTCCGAGTATTTTATGGACGTCAGACAATACGAAAAATAGCCGATGTACTACCCAATCAGTTTGTATAGATCTTCTATCTGAATTTGGAAACTTTGTTCCGTCTTAGAATTTATGCTGTTTTACGTGTTAATGGCTGCATTCATTGCTAGATGGGTCGCATTCTAGTCGATTCCCTTCATTGAACATTCAGACATGATATTTTTCATAAGTCAGGATGTATAAATATATACACTTTGTAGTTTCTGTCAGAGATAACGACGAATACGAAAAATATGAAAACGCATTTTTATCATATATGTTTTCGCAAGTTTTTCGTATTCATTATTTTAATTAGGTATTTGCCCAACAAATCAAAGATCATAAAATGTGAGCAGTCCTTTTTGAGTTATAATTGGTGTAACTAACACGTCTTTGTTTTATATTTATGTAGATTAATTTATCACTCGATAACACAGTTACCTGTGCACATTGACACGGTCACGTCACTATTAAATCTCGTAGCGTAGTTGTTGTCGATTTACAAATCGCTCGGACAATAGATCGTCTCTAAGCATAGGGGAGGCCATTATTTTGAGCCAAGGCCTTTAGGGAGATTCGATAGTTTAATAGTTCTTTAACTAAAGCGGAAGTTTTTTTTCTACGATCGAAGCGTTGGCTTTGAATAGGGAATTAACGTCTAATTTGATTTATTGGCTTTTGATGTGGGATTATTTTGCAATTATGAGGGTAGTGGATAAAGAAATATTAGTCGGTGTGAGATATTTTGTTTGGCTTTATTTCAATAACCAAACCGTCCTTTACGACTTCTTGACTCTCCAAAGGAAAATATATTGATTGTCGTAGAAAGTAGGCTTAACAATCAATTAAATGAAGGCTTCGACTTGCCAACACAACCAACTAATCGTTATTTTAATCACAATCTTGTTCCATTTGTCTTTCGAATTCTTGCGTACAAATCTAACTGTTAGATTTGTGTTCGTTGTATATCAATTGACTCGTCCTATGTCGCATTTGTAAGTTAAATACAATTACCATACGCCACCTGTCTCTTTTGTTATAAATTCTGGGCAAGAATTGAAAGGAAACAAGTCTAATATATTAAGTGTACCTTTCGTAAGGCATCTTAATGGAAGATTTAAAGTTTATGGTGGCGTTATTCATTGTTACACTTTTCTCGGTCTAGCCCTTCAGCGTGTGAACAAACGAATAATGTGGGATTTGTGAAAGGTGGAACAGACATGTCATGGGATGTGATTAGGCTTGTATTTAAATTAGATTAGATGTGGTTAAGATCTAATGTGGTCACTAATGCAGTGGTATCAAGGTACTAAAACTACCGGCACTTAACTTTAATTTTAACATTAAATTATGGACATCTAACTGGTTACAACAAGTAAGAAATTTTCCAAGCCCCAGTAGTTTTGTGTTTAAAGATTCAGTTAAATTTATAACATTACAGATAATAACCGTTAATCGAGCCGTGGTATGATCAAAAGACGTTAGCCGGTGTAAAAGTTCGCCAGTGTTTGCAACACCGTTTATTATCAGGCCGTGGTCTGTCGAGGCATAATTTGGGCTACGATTTCGCAGAGCGTATCGACAGACAGGACGCAGCTCGGTTAGCGTGAGGTGAGTCTACATACGGTAATCTCTATAAATAAATTGTTGTTTTTGAATTATTGTATACTTTGATCAGAATTAGAAAAACAAAAACGAGTTAGATTGAACTAGTAGTCGGTATCCAGTTCATATTTATTTGGCATTTTATAGTCTAACATCCGGCATAAGAAATGTATACCCTCATCTGTTGATTGAGACCTAGATTATATGTTAGCCGAGATAAAAATGGGGCCAACTCATTAAATCGTAAAAAACAAATTAGGTTAAACCATTGCGTAACTCGCCGTTGGTAATTCTAGGGGTCAAGTTAATATTTAGGTCCTGATCAAATTACAGATCAGGGTATAAATTCTTTATGCTGGATCTTGTACCAATAGTATTCATTTGGTTATGGTTTGAAGAATCGCTCCCACTCTCGAGTTTCGCTATTTAACTAACACAAAGCTCCAAATTCTATGCACATCTTGATAGCTGTTATTCTACGATTGTTCGTACGGTTTTCGCGTTTTTATCATATCTGTTACAAAACACTAGCGACCCAACTCGACTTCGCACGGGTAGTTTCTCCATACAAACTTTCATCCCCTACTTTAAACCTTGAGGGCACGAATTTAGAGAATTTCTTTTTTAGTGCACGCCTTTACGAAATAACAGAAATCTATGTGCAAAATGTCAAGCCTCGAGGTTCAGTAGATAGGGCTGTGCGTTGATATATCAGTCAGTCCGTTTCTTCTTTTAGATGTGTATACAGATAAGAAACGGATTTATCATTATCCGCATCAAACCAAGACTTTAGCACTCGTTTCAGCACTATTTCTATGAACACCGCGCTGTGTATACAAAATACAGAAATAGAGTAATACGTGTAAGGTTGGCCCGATCGCATGAACACGCATTAAATTGGCTTTGGCAGATAAAGACAAACATAACTACCACTGACGCACTGATGTAAACACATCTGTCAATATCTCAAGGAATGTCTTCATGGGGTGTTTAATAAAATGGTTGAATTTTTATATACAATTAGTTCTAAATACATTTACAAAGAAATATTATAAAATATACTTCGTATTTCGTATAACTAGAACGACTTGTGCAGAGCTTTTACTGCCAGGCGGCAAAAGCTTTTGCAAATAAATTTATTCGCACATAAATTTGAAAATCGAATTCCAATCAGCACGTTCTCATACAAATATATCCTTTCACAAGTTCAGTTTTAAAATCATATATATGTTAAATGTATTTAGTAAAAGCCCGTCGCTTTTCTATTTTAATAGTATCACAATAGCGTACCAATGACTCTTCATTATGACATAATTGAGTATTCAAACAACCACTGAGAAACCATTGAAAAACCATTACACGATAACCAGCATTGGAAGGAAAATTCGAAACCAAAACATTTATTTATTCTAATATACTTAAAAAAACACTTCGTATACCTTATACCTAAAAATACGCTTTGACTAGGAATTGAATTTAAACCTCAATGGGTAACAGTTAGGTACTCTAACCACTAAGTTGATACGTACATAAATCTCATGAGCGATGCACCACTCAACTCTCTCTTGAGTCTCGAGAAACTTTTATGGAGACCAGCCTGTAAACAAGGCGATCGATTGATTGGCTTGATTTATTGCCACGTAATTCACTTAAGTAAATATCAAGTTTAATTGATGTTACTCATTTTATGGTCATGATCAAGTAAAACAAATTAAGTCGGAGACATGTACGAGTGCTTGCAACTAAAGACCGGTTGTGGAATGAACGATTGCAATTACATCCGTACACAAGATTTAAGCGTGTTATATATAAATTTAGATAAAATATCTCTAGGTATTTGTCAAAAAGACATTCTAAGTTGGTACCTCAAATATATTTCTTGAGAGACCAACTGAATTTTTACTTTCGCAATTGTAATTTATGATTTTGCTTAATCTATTCTTTAAGTTGACCAAAGTTTCTATCATCGATTTGAATGGTATAAGATGTGTTTTAAATCTCACTAAAAGTAATATAAATTTCGCTTAGTTCCAAAAAGGTTTTAGTACAGCAACCCCAGTACCATAAAGTTTCCCGGAGTGGAACGGTCCCTAAGTCGCTCGGTCTAAAGTAATGGATTATCTATTAATAGAACAGTATATTAATAGCTGGAGAGACCAGACTTTGTGGCATTAAGTTAATACTTTGTTTCAAGACAGATGTAAGACCAGAAGGATTCACTGGTGATAAAGAAAGAGGGTAATATTAAGGCGTCGTATCTCCCTAAATATTGAGCCAATATGATTATGTAAGTCATAGTAATTATGATTATTTTTAAATCAATGTCTTTCACATCTAGGTTCTTTTTAAAATATACAAACTAGTGCTTCACAGCAATACTCATTTACGTCCACCACATAACGGACGGAACATTGAGGCTGGCTGTATCCGAATAGCTACGTGCGTGTATGTAATATGTGTGATGTAATATGTTGTAGATAAAAAGAGGTAAG